>NHYE01005046.1:0-12273 GCA_002938385.1 Gymnopilus dilepis | reverse complement strand
CACCCAGACTCGCGCTCATCACCCCCGTGCAGAACAAGCCCAGGCAGCGGCAGCACGACGTGGACGTGGCGGACGTCAAACATCAAGGGATTGCTGTCTTCGAGATCTGCTGCAGAGGTCTTGGAGGACGAAGCGGAATGAAGGGTATGGCCAGCGCTATCGAGCATAGCAGTGATGACGGCATGGGTGAGGAAAACCTTGAGGAGGCGAGGAAGTTTGCGGTGTTCAGAACGTGGGGCGGCCTACAACTTCCGAGGAGCAGTGGGGGCTGACGACGTTGATTTCTGGAAGTGGCTCTAGATGTGGGCGGTCTGAGTAGTGCGGCTGTAGCTTCTGGAAGGTGAAAGCAAAGTGGGGGGTGCGGCAAGGGCGACTTGTTCGAGTGAGTTTACTGAGGGAGCGGGGAGAGTTGAGATTGTTGGTATCGTCAACGGCATAATGGTGGGGCTCCGTTTGAGACTGACGAGGCAGAGGAAGGCGCATACACCCTCCTCTGCGCAGTCGGACTCGTCCCACCAGACTGCTGCTGCTGTGGAAATGGCAGCTGCCCCGTTGCCTGCTGAGGCTGCTGACCAACCTGCTCTGAAGGACCTGCGCTGCTCTTCGGTTCTCTTCATGCTCTGCACGATCTTTGAGGTGGGGAGGGAATGTTGGATGAGGGCGGAGGTTGTATGGTGTGGGGGTTCGTGGGCGACTGTGGGCGGGTGCGTTTTGGGCGAGGGGGTTGTGCGCTGAATGACGCGACGGCGTTGACCCAGTAGCACTCCCCGTCACCGATCTGGACGATTCGGATCGAGACGGATGCAGCGGCGGCTGAGGGTGCGGCTGAGGATGTGACTACAGCTGTAAGTGCAAGTGGGGATCAGTCAGACGAACCGAAGGGGTTGTCCTCCGCGGGACTCATCATCATTTGGTAGACTCTTCTTGATGGCGGAGGCGGAGGGAGGTCGGAGGGGCGTTTAGCAGGCGAGATGTTGAGGGCGTTGGGCGGTCTGCAGATGGCATAATGATGATGATCTGCCCGGATGCCGAGGAGCGACCGTCAGCGACTGTCAGCGAGGGCGCGAGATCAATAGGACCAAATATCGGACCGGAATTTTCTTTTAAATTTACTGTATCCTTCTCTCTCTTCCACCTTCCACTCCCATTGTATCGACAACGAGGGAAGTCGCGCGTACATCCTTTTCGTCTTGCCCTGCCCAAGGACCGCGATTCGCACGAAACGTCGTCTGGTGTCTTCAAGTTGTCACCTCTCGAGTCATCGCGCATGGTCGCCGAGACACTCACTCCTACGACCACTGCTCAATATTCAATGCCAGTGCAAGCTCGCCGCCTCTGGAGTCTGAGAGTCTTCAGCTTCATCCGCTGTACGAAGAGCGCTTTCAGCGTGATGGTTTACTCGTAAATTCAGTTGCCGACCGCCATTTGTGCGCTCCCCTCCAGGGAGATTGTAGTCTCATAAGGTCCGAACCTTCTGCTACTCGTAACTCGAGTGGTTGTGCTACGACCTGCCTCCGATTGCTCAGCGTACTAGTACTGGGCATACCATATGCTGCCACCACCGTGGCTCGCCCTCTGCAGCGTATCCTCGACTTAGAACCACAGCCCGAGCTCGCGCAATGGACGCATACTCGAGTACATATGATGGCGACCGTGTACATATGGTTAATGACAGGCGATTAATTTGAAGATCAACTCGTTCTCTTGCACCTTCAAGCTACTGGCGGGGCAAATAGAATCCGGATCCACATCATCTTAAATGTCCCCGTTTGCGCATCTTCTATGACGGTGGTCAAACTGCTAGATATCAATTATATCAAGTCTGAGGCCCAAGCCTCCGCTTTATCTTTTGGTCCCACTTGTACAATGGATTTTCAAGCGCAGCTCGTTCTGTGTCACCCTTCATGTTTCTAGAGTAAATTCGACGGGTAAGAATTCATGGTAACTATCCCAACAAGAATTGCTGATTATACAAAACTTGTAGGCTAGCAGAACACTCTAGATTCGCAATACGTAAAATCGCAAGTCAATCGAGTGCACCGATCGCCATCTCGCATCTCATGAGTAAATCCTCTTTAGAACACCGCTCCTCGATGCGCAACTCTATTTCATTTTTCTTGCTCAGGTCGATGAGCAACCGAACGGTTTCGTCATCCATGTAAATGGCCTCATTAAGACGCTTACTACCTTCCTCTGCCGAGCAGCTGAACCACAGCTTGACTTCTCGCAATGGACGCATATGTTGATCAGCGTGCGTACCTGGTTGATGGCATGCCAAGAACTTTACGAAGTGGTCCCAAGGAAACCTTCTCGTCGGGAAAGACGCGAGATGGTAGGCTGAATCGGCGTCGAACGTCAGAGATCGCAGTAAAGGAAGGAATGACCGGGCTGTGTCATCGTTATTTCCAACCGTTTCGGTGAGACGCTCGAACACTACATCAGCAAGATAGTTTTCTCCTTCTGACAAACCATTTACCGCAATTTCCAGACGCTCTAGAGAGGATAATTCTTCTTGCGCAAGGAGGTCGATCAACTCTTCGGTTCTATACCGATTTGCCTTCAAACTGAGTTCTGTCAACGTGCACTCCGAAGTGACAAGTAGGGCATGGATCGCGGACAATGGCATATCGACAGCTCTCCCCTCCTCCGAAGATCCTACCACGGTGAGCGACTCAAGGGACGGGACGGTCAGTCTCAGCAACAAAGCCTCGGTCTGCCACGCCCACTCCACAGACGCAATGGTCAATTTCCGCAGGCGACGATGGACAATCCCGCTCGTAATCGGCTGCAGAAGAACATCCTGCCCCTCAACATCGGGACGGCGAGGGGCACATAGCGGAATATAGCATTCCTCCATGTTCGGAGCCATATCGAAGAGCATGCCCGCATTGCGTACCAATACCGCCATCACGGTCTTGACATTTGTCAACGAGAATCTGATCGTCGGAAGCGCGATCCGCGTGAGGAAGAGGGAATGCAGAGCGGGGGTTCCTCTGTCGTTCCCCTCGAGTAAGTTCATCATTTCCCTCGGAACAGAATAGAAGGACAGATCACCCCATCGATCTGAGCACGAGTTCAACACCTCGATCAAAGCCCCTGCCTCATTGTACTCTCTCGATCCCACATCAGGCTCAGGCTTAGTGAGGTACGCAAGGCCGTCGACAGTCATCGTCATCGGCACGCCCCGACTGCGCCCTAACCACTCCTTGAGTAACTCAGGCCTGACAGCCCGCAGTCCGTCCGCGAGATCCACCGCGACCTGTGCCCACAGCCTGGGCGTCGACAACGCGATGCGGCGCCAGCCCTGGCAGACAGATATCAATATCAATGCAAAGCGGACGTCCACGCGGTCCGTGCAGCCTGGTGGTCTGCAGAACTCGAAGATGCGGGAAGCGAGCTCTGGAGGGAGTCGGAGGATGATGGGGTCGTGGTGCGAGTTCTGTGCTGTTCTGGTAGCTCGCATGATTTCGGCTCGGGTTGAATAAGGGGTGCTGTCATGGCTAGGGATGGTATGTCCCTCTGAATCGGCGTCGAGCTCGTCCATACGGAGACACGCGTTGCAGCGAGTAGTACTGCCGTCACATTCTTGGCACGGGTGGCGGAATTTAATGACAGTGTCTTGGACTTGAGGGGTGGCGTCCATTACGGGGAGTGAGGCCGTAGAGTATGTTCATCCCAGTGGTTCTGTAGCTGGAGAAACTTTATATAGTGGCAGCAGCGCTCGGAACAATGTCCGTTATTGAGATAAAAGCATGTTAATTGTAAGGGGCACTGCGTTGGGACGATTCTATTATAAATTACTGACTTGGCAATGATCAACAATTGACCATACTCGACAAATGCTACGGGCCAGGGATAGCAGCAACAATAATGCATGGTATTGTCTGACAGACCAAAGAGCCTGAAAAGGCAACCCCGCCCACCGATCCCAACGTCCGTGAGGCCAAACACAGCTCGGAAATATTTTGGTTCTCGCAGACTCAAGATAATCCGGTCTGCATTACCGTCGACAGAAGAGTCACTATATTTTCGTCAGTATGAAACGCAAAGCTTTGAATGGGGACGTTGGATGTATGCGTCGCAGAGAACAATGATGTCCTGAACTAAAACCATGGAATTGAGAGAATGGCAAGAGAGACATACAAACATCAGTGCATTTCTTCCAGAAAAAGTCGCCCAGGAGAGCAATTCTGATCCTTAAGCTTCCCTCGTCTGCTAGAACGAAAATAGAGTGCGTCAATCTCAGACTCGTAGGCACTGGCAGAAAGAAATGACAAGCTCACCAATGACACCACGGGTAGATTCTCCCTGCCATAATCGTACCCATCGGATGTACAGTACCACCATCAGGCGTCCTGAGGTCATCGCAACCACCTCGCTGCTTGACAGATATGGATATGGTGGAGCCAAAATGATTATAGCTGCATAGAACGCATGAGCAATCCATGTCGACAAGGAGAGTCAACCAGTACACACACCTGCCAGCGTTCCGCGGCCCAACCTCATCCCGTGAAATCAATGCGTGTCCGAGTCACGAATACTAACTACTCTTCATCGCACCGTGACCCATACCATGTTTCTCCATCAACACTACGCCATGAGAGCCTAGACGTCAACAATAATACTCCCCGCCCCCATTCTCCACCCCATACAAGTCACAACTCAGACTCGCGTTCGTCACACACCCCTCGGTGCAGAACAAGCCCAGGCAGCGGCAGCATGACGAGGGCGTCGCAGACATCAAACATTGACAAGGGGCTCCGGCGTTCGATATCGTTGGGTGGTGAAGGGGAGCGGAGTGTAGAATGTGGCTGGTGATACTCTTTTGTGTACTCGAGTATCGTCATCATGATGGAATGGCAATGGGGATGAGTGTACCTTGAGGCCTTGAGAGGGGCGAGGAGGCTGGTAACGTCCAGTGTGGAGGGCAGCCTACAACTTCATGCAGCAGGGAGGACTCAGTACTCCGCCCTGGAACTTGGAAGTGGATGTGGGTGTGGTGAAGATGAGGGTGGTCTGAATCCGAGTCGGTGCGGCCGTAGGCCCTAGATGTTGAAAGCTACACAGTGGGGGAACGCGGCTGAGCTGAGCTGAGGTGCAGCGATTGCGACTTGTTTGAAGCCCGAAGGAACTTGCTGAGAATGGCGCACGGCGGGGACGGTTGTGTATGGATGTCGCCACCTGAGACCTGGCGAGCTCGAGGGGAGGAGCCGCGTCCGACGTTGAACGTTTGAACGTTGATGACGCTGACGAGGGCGCGTAGAACCTCCTCTGCGCAGTCAGAAGGGACTTTACTCGAGTAGCTGCATAGGGCGTAATGAGCGAGGACTCAAGACAGAAAGGGCCGGGCGCTGAGCAGCCAAGATACCTGTTCTGCAGCACGAGATCATCCCGACCAATCAAAGCGTGTCAGAGCTCGAGTCTCGAGACACAGCCCCTTCTCCGATGTGGATGCGACCTTTCGACACCCCGTGCTCCCAACACAGAACGGGGACTCGCGGTCATCATCCTCTAATGCAGGATAAGCCCAGGCAGCATGACGTGGACGTGGCGGACGTCAAAGTGTTACTGTCTTCGAATCTGCTGCGGAGGACTTGGGTGACGAAGGCAAGCGGAAGCTGTGGCTGGCGCAGTCGGGTGATTGCGGCACGGGTGGAGGAAGCCTTGAGGAAGCGAGGAAGCTTGCGATGTTGAGGGTGTAGGCGCGGCTTGCAAGGAGCAGTGGGGGTTGACAACGTTGAACGTTGATTGCTGGATGTGGCTCTGAATTTGGGGGTCTGGGTTCGAGTTGCTGCGGCTGTAGATCCTGGAGGGTGGGAGCAACGGAGGAGGGGCGCCGTCTGATGCTGGCTGCCGAGGAAGGCGCATATACCCTCCTCTACGCAGTCAGACTCGCCCCTAGACTGCTGCTGCAGCAGGGACGGCGACTGCCCATTGCTTGCTGAGGCTGCTGATGCCGATACTGGCCCCAGCGAGGCAATAAAAATCTGCCACCACCAAGCTGCTCTTGAGGACCTACAGCACAGGCTCCTTCCCCAGCTGCTACTCGGCTCGTTTCACGCTCTGCGCGACTTTGTACGCTTGCAGGGATTGGTTCATTACGGCGGAGGTGATGTGATGTGGTGCAGCAGGATGGGGAGCATGATTGGTGAGTTCGGGTCTTTGGTGGGGTTACTGGAGCCTGAGGCCTGAGGCCTGAGGGTTTGGCAGGCGAGGATGCGTGGGATGTGGAGGGTGTCGGGCGGTCTATGGACGAGCGAGAGTTGGTGATCAGATATATTGCGATTATAGTGGAAAAGGATGAGAGGACACACCATAGTGAGGTACCTGAGTGGGCGCAGTTGACTTCGCGGACCCAGAACGTGTAGCTTTGAAGGCGTAGCTGAAGACAGGAGTTGGTTGATATCCGGACGTGTCACCCATAAGATCGCAGCAAATCCGTACCTTGCAAGAAAGCCAGCGACCTATACAGCTCTGTCCCACTCTCGTCGTGTACGAGGAGCCGTGAAGAACTCAGCGCCAGATAGAGTATCGCCTTGTCCCAAGCTAGGAGTGAATAACCTCGGGATCTGCGCTGTGTTCACATCCAGTCAGCCATACATCCCAGCGAAATGAAAGGACACGGTGCAGGATAACTCACAGAGTCTGTTACCGGCGCCGAATCATAGTAATACCTCCCTCTCAACAACGCCCTCGCCTCCTTCACTCGTTACCAACCGCTTTGAGTCTTCGCCCTTTTCGTCATCGTGCGACGTGGGTCGTATCATGTCCTGGTTGTTGGGAGAAAACGTGGGCTTCTTCACACTTGAGATGAAGGCTTCGTGCTTGGCGTCGCTGGGCGCGGGTGTGTGTAGAGCAAGTCTCCTTGCGGAGGAGGACAAGTGACGAGGGTGACGAAGGAATTTGGAATGGTCAGTTGAGAAAACGGAAGGAGAGCGGGAGGTGAAGGTAACAGGGACAAACAATGAAATACCGCGCCGATCGCGAGGAGCGAGCGGAGGCTTGATGCATTGATGGCGCGTTCCTTTCTTTCTCTTTTTCTCTTTCATCTTCCACTGTGTCGACGACCATGGCAATCTCGCATCTCTCGTTCTGTTCATCTTGCCAAATTATCATATGAGACGACTTTGGGGTCTGTATCATTGATTGATGGCCCCTGGCTCTAGCAATAACTCCAGAGTCCAATCTCTCTGACTCTGGCAATCGCATTGTGTTCGCCCCACGTCTATCGGTATCTCGCTCTCGTCGAGGCCCTTGACGACTTCTTTCCTTCGACAACATACTAAAAGTGTCATGGGGCAGGTACCTAGACTAGCATACTCCAATCTCTTGAAATAAAGGCGACGAATGCAGGCTGTCCGACGCATGGGAGAAAAATCACACGATGAGCTCAAGTCAGCCTATCATTCCTCGAAGGATGTACTTATAAACAAAGTTTATCCGAGTCAGTGAGCTTCAAGGTCCACAGATTAGTAGCATCGCACTGACCAAAATAACATTAGTTCACCGCCCCGAAGAATAAGAATGATGACCGCGCATAACCACAAAATCCATTGGCAACCACGTTCAGAATTCAAAATTTCAACGCATCTATGCAGGCCGCTGGACGACAAAATTGAGTAGCAACGTGATTTGGCCAAGATCAGCGAACCAACTCAAAGACCAGAACATAACGAGATGCTGCGGATACAGTTTGTACCTCGCAAATGCTGGCATCATGTCAATGTTCGACCTCATTTCATCATGTTCGTTTTTGTGTAACTTGAAGGATGCAGTGAATAACGTGTTATGTTTAGCGACAGCAAGCAAGTTTTCAAGCGCAAATCTCACAGAGAACTTTGATAGCATCTGGCCGTGATATGGATGGTACCTATCATCAAGCTTTGCTATCTGTATCAGCTATATGGGTCATTCTTTCGAGCTGTGCGTCTGACAAATATCTAATCCGCGCTTCCAAGCAACCTTCCTGTCAATGATTGCGTATCTCAACACTTCCTCTCGTATAAATTCGACTCGCCTTTGGCCTTTCCTTAGATGTTACTCTCTTCCGGCGCAGACAGGTAATTCCCCGCATATGTTCTACTTCCTATCTACTTACTGACACAAATATTTAGTCGTCCATCTTCGACTAACTCTTGAAGGACACCCATAGTAGGAACACGTCGGAAATAAATGTTCTTCAGACCGACCTCGTTCTTTCTCTTGCTTTTAGCTCTTTGGGTAGCGATTTTTGCTCTCGCTGTAATCACAGCAATAGCCCTCATCGCATCGACAAGCTGTGCAAACTGCCAATCAGCTTTCGGAAACGAAGATTCAGTAGCACACACGGGCTTTTATGTGACGAACGAGGATGCGGACACCACCTTGGAACGAATCTCCGCCTTTGTTTACGAGCACAGTTCCTACTTTCAATCCGTACACATAACTCTCTTCCAGGCGGTGGCAACCTGCTGCCTAGCCATCTCACCGCCCTCGTTGTGGGCAATGATTTGGTCCAGGCTCGACTATTCCGCTGAAACGATCAGGAAACCCATGACAATGACTGTGTTACAGGACAGCATAAACATGGCCCAATCGAAGAGCTTGGCATCTGCCTTCTCCTATACGATAAGCTCAGGTTCACTCGCCCGCCCAGTTCTGTTTGTCATCTTGATCGCCATCCTGTCTCGCGGGGCTCCGCTCGCAATATCCCCCATTTATAAGCCACACGAGGGGCCTTACCTCGTTAACGCCAGTGTTCTTGTCGGAGGTGGGACAGGGATTTCCACCTATGGTCTTTCTTATGATCTGAACGACGTTATTCCTGGTGGTTTGGAGTCCGGCAGGGCCTTACTAGCAGCTAGGTCATATTTGTCGATCGACATCATTCCGACAGTTTATGACATCGGTGTCGCGCCATTCCTCTTCCAAGACGCTGTCCAAGCCATTTGGAATGCAAGAATAAAAACAGCAGTGGCACGGAACACACTTGACTGTAGCTCGTCTGCTCTATCCAGACTCTGGAATACTACCAACGCGAATTCCACCCAGGACGTGGTCGTACTGGATATCAATTATTTTTCACCGTCTCTTGCACCGTCTCATGAACTTGGGTACTTGGTTGCAGGGTATGAAGTTCAGGGGTATTTGACCAATGAGCCAGAGGTTACCCCCACGTATCTCAATACCTCTCTCACGAATACAACTAGTTCAGTGACGGCTGTTACCAGCGTCGTTTTTCTTGCTGCCAACGGGACCATGGAAGGCGCCCAACAAACAATCACCGCTCCCAATTCTCCATCGTGGATCTCGTCTGTTGATGTTCTCATTTGCACATCTGATACCACCCTCGAAGTCAGCTATTGTACCATCGATCGGGGACAGGTCACAAACTGTTCACCGAGCAACACAGACGATCTTGAAAAGTACGTTCAACATCCACTCACCGTTGCCACCATCCTAGCTGCTTCCCCAGTGACAGCCTACTATCACATTGCCGACCTACTGCCCATATATGACATCAACCCACAGATCATTGCTTCTCAACTTCCACCGCTCCCTTACCTGACCGCCAATGCTCAAATTGATTCGTACTATATCCCACTCAACTACACGCAGAACGTCCTTTTCAGACAGACCGCGCAGGCCATCACACAGGGCCTGGTCAACGCCTATGCGTTCCCCCAGCCCCAGAACCTACAGATCACAGTCACGTTCGGCACATCGCAGCCCATCCTGTCTAGCATCATCATGGCAGTTGCGTTGGCATGTGCGCTAGCAGCTACCCTTCTGAATATTTCACAGCGCGAGGTCAGGGCTCTGGACATGGCGAGACTGCTGGCCATCTCAAGAAATCCCGAGTTGGACGTCTTGTTGGCGCCATACAGTGCCCGAAATAAGGAGATGGGGGAGGATGTGATGGAGGCTACCGTGGTTTGCCATAACGATGAAGGGCAACACGTGCTTGTCCTTGACATGGTCACGACCGATGATGGTACTCCGTACTGTACCGAAAACAGTGAGCGCGAGTGGTGAAGCAGAATCGCTGATTGCCAACGATTGTGAGCTTGGTCACGTTCCTTTGTTGCGGGGAAGGCATCCGGAGCCAGTGTAGCTGCATGCTGAACTGTAACACATCAAGGTACTGTAGCAACCTGCTTTTCTCTCTAAATCGTCATGTAAGAATGTACAATAGAAGTACAAGGCGCGGGCCTTGCTTCGCTGCGGCCTCAGGGCAAGAAGCATTTTTCGGCAGTCTTTTCCGTTCAAATCTGTAATTACAGTCATGAAACCATTGCTTTATGAGCAGAATGTCCAAGCCAGCCATGGAATTGAGCGTTCAGAGGTGAGGATTTGAAGTGAATCAAGGGCGAGGCTGGAGTGCAAAGAATATCAACAATTTTGAAAATACAAAGCGAAAAAGACTTAATAAACCGCTGATGCTTTTTGTCGCAGGGACAAAAGACAGAAGAGAAGGAATAGCTAACCCTCGAGTTGCTCGAAACGGCAGTAAAGTGGATAATTCACGATGGAAATCAGCAGGTTAGCATTCAAATCATCAGAGGCGATGTGAGGATGATAATTTTTTCGCCTCAGGAAAGGTATACATCAAGATCATGAGATGCTATCGCAGCGCTTGCGAGATATTCGAGGAAGGAGTGAAAGGAATCAGCAAAGAAGCGGCATCAAGTCAGAGCAGAGAGGAGGGCGGGAATACATGAATAGCGGCCGTAAATGACAACGGAGCTGGGCACGACAGGTAGCACATTACTACGAAGGCAGATCGCGGCCATGCACGATTGGAGTCTGTTGGGTTATTCATTGAGACGGACTCGTCATTGCTTATAAGATGCGTTAACTCACCCCAAATATGAGTGAATTGCGGGATGCGGGAGACAATCGGGTCTCTCTAGGGGACAAAGCGAAGTCAATGACATCAAATCAAAGGGGCAATGTAAGGGAAAGTCAAAACGGGACGACAGCGAGAATGTTCATGCTGAATGATGACGCAAAGTGTAGGACGGGCTGCTCACGGTGTTGTGAAAATCAAGGACAAAAGGAGAACAGAAAAGAGGGGTGAGCCCGGTGAGGGCACGTAGGCTCGAAGGCGGAGGTCTTATATGGAGGCAAGTGGTGGTCCAAGCAAAAACAAAGACAATAGGGACCGACGAAAAAGGGCGCGCACAAATAGGTGCAAACGAAATGGGGACATCTGCTTAAGAGACGTCCTTTTCCGTCGCTGGTGGTCCAATAGGTGGTCCAATAGGCAGCGACGGAAAAGGACGGAAAAGGACGTGCACAAATAGGTGCAAACGAAATGGGGACATCTGCTTAAGAGAGAGTGTATAAACCTAAAGGGCGACAAAATAGGGACTCGGGACTGCCGTGTACGAACAGACCTCACTTTGGACGAGGAAGCGGACGGAGTGGCTCGCATCGACGTGTCGTTGTAGGCTCTTCTTGATGGCATAGGCAGAGGGAGGTCGAAGGGGCGTTTAGCAGGCGAAGATGCTTGGGATGTTGAGGGCGTTGGCTGGTCTACAAGTGAGCGTGGGTTAGTGAAGAGATACAGCACGATAGGAATGAGCAGCAGGACCTGACGTACCTGTATGAGGTGCCTGAGTGGGCACGATTGACTTTGCAGTGTCCGAGCTTGAAGGCGTAGCTAAAGACGAGTGTTGGTTAACGTCCTGGCGTGTCACCGGTCACCGGCAAGATCGCAGGAAATCCTCGCCTTGCACGACAGCCAACGACCTATCCACCTCTGTCCTATTCTAAGCGCGTACGACGAGCCTCAGCGGAAAAATCTGCCCCCGTCATGTTGGAGAGAACAACCTCAGGATCTCTGCGCGCTGTCAACGTTTCGTCAGTCACACATCCAAGGGAAATGAAAGGACACGATGAAGGTCACTCACAGGGACAATCTCACCCAACGAAACATGAGAATACCCCCCTTGACCAGGCTCTCGCCTCCTTCACGCTCATCTCTAACCGCTGCAAGTCTTCGTCCTGACGGACATTCCGTGACCTGGGTTGTATCGCGTCCGTTGTCTTCAGTCAAAGAGAGGTCTTCCAGCCTTGAGGTAAAGAGTCGTATTCAAAATCGCTCAAAGTAGAACTGTGTAAAGCGAGGCTCCTCGTTGAAGAGTGGAAATGAATGATGAGGAAATTTGGGATTGACGATTGACAGCGGAGGAGGACGGGAGATAAAGATAACAGGGACAAACAATAAAAGATCGGGCCGAATCTTAAGGCTCCAACCATTTTATTTACATTTAAAATTTTCATTAAATT
>NHYE01005045.1:0-12267 GCA_002938385.1 Gymnopilus dilepis | reverse complement strand
GGGAGCAATTAGAATGGCGAGTGATAAGAGTCGAGACTTCGGTAGTTTTACGGCCAAAGGAATGAATCCAAACGCCAAAAAAAATTGAAAGACGGAGCTTCTTTTTTTGATCCCATCCACGTATCCAAGAAAGTCCAAGCGCCTGACCGAGCCTCGTGGACCCAGCTAGAGCGCAAGGAAAATTACATCCTCCCAAGAAAAAACCTCCATTTCGCGCATAGCTTCTTCCAATCTTCCTCATGTCAAGCTTGAAACTATAATTCAAGAAGCTGGAGCGGAGCAGGACCTTCCACGCCGGAAGGAGCGGACGGAAGAGAATGCAACAAGCAGAGAACGACTGGCTATATGCGTCTCTGCGCAGTCACCAATGTTCCCAGAAACGCCAGAACGGTGACGAAAATAAACAGTCATAGAAAAGGAGGAAAGGTCAAGAAAGGAATAGACTGGAAATCGACAACGAATAGCAAAACAAACACAAAGCATAGAGAGATCTGAGAAAGAGAAGCGGAGGTAACCCCAAAACCCGAACCTAGGTCCGATTTGAGAGCGCAGAACGAAAGGAAAGGAAAAGAAGAAGAGATAGAGAGGCAGTGGAGATCAGAAAGGACCACTCACGGCATATATTCCCTGATGAGGAGGATGCTGGCCCGGATGTGACGCATACATCCCGAGAGGCAGATGGACGGACGAGCTGGCAGCACTGGACGGGATGGAATGCGATCCATCGCTGCCGCTGAAATCGTTCGCGCCAAAGTCGCCGACAAGGTCGCTGGCGATGGAGCCGCGGCGACCAAAGTCGGTGCTTCCACTGACGCTCCCACTGCGCTCGCTGCGCCCACTGACACTGCCAGCGCCGGAGACGGAGACGTTGCCATATCCAGGAGGTACGGTGAGAGGGTACGGCATAGAGATATTCATGTAATGCGAGGGAGGGTGATGCTGGGATTGATGGTGACCGGCGAGAAGGTGTCTATCTGTAGTTCGATCATGCGGGGCGGGACCCAAAAGAACATGCAGATAGCAAAGATTGATAAATTGCGAGAGAGAGTGGACGAAGATGACCAGACAGTATTTTGCGGTGGAGTAGCGTAGAGGTACACGTCACCATGCATGCAGACGAGAGCACAGCAGAACGATGGGGGAATATAACATAAAACAATCGAGAAAAAAGGGAAAAGAAGCGATTTAGCGCTACGTATACCTAAAACTAGGATGATAGAAATGATTACCGTGCATCGCGGAAGTCGCAGGGGCGTCCGTGGAGGATGCAGGGATCATGTCTTGGTGTCGCCCGTGCTCATGGTGGTGTTGAGGATAAGGATCGCCTGAGGGGTCCGGTGGTTGCGAGTGTTGCTGGTGCGGCTGCTGCTGGTCCCAGCCCAGCCAGTTTGCTGAGCCTGCGGCGGCATTAGCAGAGGAAGCCCTGGGATCATAGAGAGGAGTGAGACCAGTACCGAGACCTGACCGACCAGGACCAAAGAGCTCCGCTTGGGCCTGAGCACGGTACTTTGTTGCGAAATCCGCTCCTTCCGAGGGCAGGGTATTGGGAGGGTACAGCGGGGGGAAAGCAAACGAGTTCGAGTTGTAGAGCGTCTCGGCCATGGTCGGAACCCCCGACGACGAGGAGGGCGGCGGGCCTAGGATGAAGTCGTCCTCAGGCTGTTGTGGGAACATCGGTATCCGCGATGATGAGCTCGACGGTACTGAGACCAGCCCACCGGGAGCCGACGGTACGGACGGCCGGGGGTTGTGTCCAGGACCAGCAGGTGCGGTTTGCCGATGGAATTTTACGTAGGTGCAGCGGCATTTTCGTTGTATGCACTTGGCTAGAAGACGGATGTATGCGCATCAGCGATGAGCAGGAGGAATGATGGATAAGGAAAGTGGTAGAAGAAACGAGAAGGAATGCAGTCCGAGTACTCACAGCAGGGATTTGCGCCGTCGCAGGGCAGACTGGACTGGACACACTGATCGCAGGCCTGCTTTGACGTAGTTGCGCGCGTGGCGGAGGCGGCACCCTTCCTCCTCGTGCCCGTGCTGGGCAGCGGCTTTTCATTGGCATGGCATTTGTTGACGTGCCTCGAAAGTAAATCACTGTAAAACAAGAGACTCTCTAATCAGCAACGAAAAAGTCACCAGCAGAGCGCGGTGGGGCGGCCGTCTGTGCTCCCCACCGGGTTGATAAGAATAGTGAGACATGGACTGAAGCCGCGTACCTCCTCGCAAACTGGTCTCCACAGTACTGGCACTTGTAGGGCCTATCGCCCGTGTCTAGAGCAGAAGAGACAAGTCAGCGGCGGAGCGCAAAAGGGAGGCAGGGCGGATCGGATGGGTGGAGTGGTGCGGGTTTCTGGTGTTACAGGCTCCAAGAGGGGGAAGAGGGACTTACGCGATCGCATGTGGCGGGCGACATGCTGGGGGCGAGTAAAGGTGGCCTGGCAGACAGGACATTTGTGGTCTCCGCCCATAATTATTCCAATATTCGCTGGTGAAGGTCGAAGGAAAGAAAACAGGCAGGAATCAGCTTTGTAGTTATTTAATCCACCCACTCACCAAATGCACGGCCCACGGAAAACAACGACGTCATCCTCCCACGGTCCTTGACAACAGCCAAATTTCCTTTCCCAGTCCGACATCTTTTTTTCCGTCTCTTCTCCTCCTCATATTTCTGCTGTTCTCTCTTTTCTCTTCGTCCCTTTCCCTGCAGATGTTCGCGATGTCGCGCCTTCAACCGCCCAACCATTCATCAAGCCAAAGAGTCTCTGCACGCCACGACGAATGACGCAACCCCTTTGACCCTATTTGCGCCAGATGTGATGCGGAGATCAATCGACCCGAATAAGATCGGATCGTGACGTCACCCACGCGGGCGCTCAGCCCGCAATAAAAATCGGGGGGTGGTCCGACAAAAGGGGGTCCCACTTTTCTCTCGTCCATCACCCCGTGAGGCCTGTCACGACGAGCGGAGGCATTCTGTCCTCCTCTATGCGCTGTACAGGTGCTTTTTAGCTGTCTGTAGCACTGGCAAACCGCCGGCTCGTGTATATCAACTCAAATAATCCTCTAATCAATTTCACGATCATCCCAACCCCAAAAAATTACCCTCGATAAGGACGTTGAACGTACTCCTATGACGAATTGCAATTGCCTGCCGTCTGATCTTCTTTTCCCCAATGAACGTCCAGGATCGAAAATCAGCACAGAAGTCATCCCGATTAGGAAATCCAAATGCGATCAAAAGTCTGCTGTCTTGACCTTTCGCACAGTCCAACACCTCCCAAATCGCCTCGAAAATCGCTGCAAATCATCCATCCACCCTAAGCTTCCCAAACCACGTCCAGCGACAACACAGCGGCAATCCCACTCTCCTGACAGCCTGGTGACAAATTGCCAGCGCACGGGAACACCCAAGAGCGCAAGGTTTGATGACGCATCACATTACTTCCAAATCCCGTTAGCCTCTTCTCGGTTCGCACAAAAAGAATTCAAATTCAATGTTTAGAAGATGAACAGGTAGCAACCACTAGCGCGGTTGATATGTCAAAGACCTTCAAACTTCAAATGCAGCCGTTCTTAACCAAGCCTTGTCGCGTGTAGCACGTATGTACAGTACGTGCATCGCTTGGCTTCGCGTTTCACCTGATTACAGATTACATACAAGACGTAGATTCGTACTCGTATGTACAGAGTAGATTGAATAGAACAGCCGTCCTGTACGCGGTTGGATTTTCTGATCTACAGACTACCGACGCTTCTGACTCTGCAGGATGAGAGCAGGTCAGATGCCACGTTCAGCACTAGGAACGTGCCAGTGGCTGGCTGCTAAACAAGCTCAGGGCTTTCATAGCACAACGTCAGAAGAGATAATCACTCTAATCACCCCACTGACGAACCTGGACCAGCGACACGTCGTCAAAAATCCAAGCACCTAACAAACTCTTCAACGACGATCTCGAAGTCCCCACCAAGCCTCAAGAAAAATAAATTAGAAGCCTCCCAAGACATACCAAAAGCAAAAGCAATCATCTTCCCTGTCAATGCCGTACAAATCCGCCTTCTTTCCTCCATGCCTGCGCAGCCCGAGCCGAGATCGCAAGTCCAGACAAAGAGAAGAGACGAAAGATTCAGAAGAGATCTCAGAAAACATATCAGAACCCGGAAAACATAGACAACTAACAGGATGCATGAGAGACCCGGGCGTGAATAACACATAGTACCCGGCGAGAAGCAGCACAAGAAGCAAGGCACCGTGTACTCGATCGCACCGAGTCAAGCGAGAAGAAGCATAGCCAAAAGACCCAAAGTCCGGAGGCGCAGAAGCAGGCATAAGATCTAGACGCAGTGTAGAAGCTGAGAAGGCGAAAGCTGTACGTCTAGAAATTTCACAAGCAGGTCTGAGAGATAAGGCTTCGCACCGCTACAATGGCTTCTATCGCATTTAATTTTCCAACACCGATACGCAGGATGTATGCGCCACGTCCGAGTTCCCAGAGACTAACTAGAGTCGCGTCGACGCCGCTTGAATCCAAAGTCACATCAGAGAGCGGGGGCAAGTAAATTGCAAAAATCATTAAATCAAGGGACGAGAGCGCATCAACGCTAGAAGCCAAAAACCTCAAGCGATCTTGACACTGACATCGCTATCGCCGCAGGCGACTGAAAAAGGAAGAAGACCATATTCGGTCTAAATCCCGAAAAACCTGCCAAAATGGTGGATGATGAGGATCGTTCCGGCCACTTATACGCCACGAGTGATACAGTAAGTAGATAACGCTCACCAGCGGATGATGGAAAGGTTTTGGGACTGGCGCTCAAGGTGGAGCTTTGTCCGGGTCCACAATTCCGACTACATTGGTAGCGCATACAGTACATTCGGAAATTTTCCAGAGCACCAAAACAACGTGGTGAGCACTGAGCAGGGACGCGTCTACGCCGAGGAGGATCTTCAAGCAGACATCAGATCATGATTACAGCATAATTAAAACAATTATTGACAACATTATACTCACCGTCGATCAGCGGGGTTGACAGGTTCCGTGGTCCGCAAGTGATGAGCAAGAAATGTCAAGAAAGGAAACGAGCTTCAAAATTCCTTTCCAGAGAACGGAATCGAAGGCCAATTCAGCACACGTTTTGTTCTAGAGGGGGTCAGCGACGACGAGAGAATACAACGAAGACAAGCCAAGCATCAACATCAGCAGAAAGCTCAGGCTGTCCTCCGGAAAACAAGAAGGCCGAGGCTTGCATTCAAACGTGGTCTGTCCAAAGAAAGTATCTTCAAAGAGAGCAGACAATTAAAGTCAGTGAGTCTCAGGAAACATGCCAACGCGACAAGCTCACCTTCAAACGTCGACGGGATGATTCTAATCAGCAGGACCAGCACCGAAAAGAGAGCACTGAACGGAGGCAGAAGCATCTACTCAGCCACCCAATCCCACGGACCCGGCTCTGTCTCTCCCTTCCTCCGAGGAAGAGAGATAAGCCATGACGAAATTCCAAAAACACAAAAGAAAAAAAAAATCGCAAGACGTTCAACCACAACGCACTGAATGTCTTGACCACCCAAAGTCCCAATGTCGAATTAGACTATCCTGACACTTGACAAACAAGACAGGCGTCATATGGATCATAAATGTGCGAAATCCGATTACAGTATCAACGTGCTCGGCAAGTGAGGGCTGACCTCATCATAACCGATGGAAAATCAAAAAGCAAAACCTCGGGGGAACGTCAAAGCGCAATTGAATACTCACCGGACTTCAGGCTCGTCGTCAGGGTAGGCCACCCGTTCGACAGTGCGTGAGTAACCTCTGATTCTCCTGTTGATTCGCCTGCGAGTGAAGATGACAGAAGTTGACAAAAGAGCTGCCGGAGACAAAGCGTTTGTGAGGACGGTGAGTGGACTGATTGGCGGATAAGGCGGAACCACGGACGTACTGCTTGCAGAAGAAAACGCGATCGCAAACTTTGTTTCCGTTGACCGCAGCAGGTTAGGAGAAGGATTGAATAATAGAACAGCCTTCCGAGGTTGAGTGGGAGAAGTTATAGCACCCAGCCGTGTCTGTGAGAACGTCAAGGACCAGTGAGCTGGTGAGGCCCAAGAAGCTGAGCTACTTTCCAATGCAAGGCTCCCTCAGGGGTAAGGAGAGCATGTTGAAATCTCCCCGCAAATGCGAGGCCATTAAATATTGAAAAATCAAGAAGAATGGTACAGACTAGAAGACGAGGAGAATGAACCAGAAGAACGCGGTTGCTGGTCGGTGGGTCCACTGAGAATTGTTGATAGAATGCTGCGAAGAAAGTGTTTCTTGTTCGACGATCCAAGATCTTCCCTCCAAGCGAGGCCCGATGAAGTCGTGCGATGCGTGCAACGCCTCTGAAGCAGTGAGCTACATATTCGATGGTCACTGAATAAGCATTACGGAAACCTTTATGAGAAGATGACTCACCAAAGCGTAGATGTATCGAAAACATATGGGTATGTCATTCTCCATGTATTTACATCATTCGATGCTGCATGTCCTACCAGTCGGAAAAGCCTGAGAATGGGCAATGAATGATCAGTCTGAACGTCAAGCTACTTGTCATATCGCATACTTGTATGTCATTCTCTGATCGAAAATCCGCCGGTCAAATGAATGCAGATCAGATTAACAGAGCCACATTTCTTCCCGCGAGTATTCCTGAAGCTGCTGATGAACTGGACGATTTCATATAAGAAAAGAATTCAATTCGTCTTTGTTTCTGAATATATTATCTGTCAATACTGTCAAGAGAGATTTATTTGAAGACGTACTTTGCACCAATAAAATGCTGGAGGTGAATACATAGACAAATGGGCATAAAAAGCTTTCCATGTGACATCCTAAAATTACTCTTGTCAACGTCAATTCCATCGAGGAAAAGTTAAAAGAGCCACGGGGCCAGTGAGATCACCTCCGCTGGCGCGTTTTGGGGTGCAAACCTTCCGTTAACGCGTGGCCTCATAGGACGAAGTAGACTTGCATTCCATTTTTGACAGCTCGGCGCGGATGCCATGATATGAATAGTAGCGAAACGGAACAGAGCGAATAAACCAAGTGTGATTCGAGGACTAAAATAGAGGTCAACGGTCATTGGTGCGGTCACAGCAGGATTGGCGACTCACCCGGAAGACGGTAAAACCCTTGAGATGATGACACCGGGGTAAGTAAATTGAGGAAATGAAAAACATTTGATTCTTACTCGGCGTTGCGAGACGTGAAACGCCTGAGCCAATCAGAGAGAGGTATGCGCTTTTTGCTACTACTAATAAGCCTCAGGCGTGTTGGGGTACTCAAAAGTTGAAATGTGGATTCAAGGGCCCTCTTGGTACGCTTTATGACGTCTTCCTTTCATGTAAACCTTGACGCGAGGTAGTCGTCTGTGAGGACAGAGAATGCTTAATCTGCGGTTTGGACGGATACGCATGGCCAAGTTAGTCAAGAATTCTCTACTCGAGGATGCGATGTTGCTCACCGGACCATGACCAGTCGGAACATATAACACCACACAATTAGAGTCGATGCCTATCCTCGTTCATCGCTCTCGCGACCAAGGATAGCTGACCTGTTGGCACATGTAGAACGAAAGGTCCACTCCAAATACGTCTCTTCCGAAGGATACCCACTCCGCTATGCGAAGTCAAAGCCACGTCAACGGTTTGGCGTTGGAGACTCCCGTCACTTCATACTGATCTAGACCAACATTAATCGTAAGGTCATTCAGGACATGCAAATATCAATCCGAGAGCTTACTCGCAGCCTGTTGCAGGGCTCTAGAGACATCGAGGTTGTGTTAAAGTGTAAGGCGGAAAGCTGCAGAAAAGCCCAGTCACTAGTCACTGGTCAGTCACCGTGAAGCAACAATCACGTGCCCTGATCAACGCGTTCGCGCGACGCGACGCGTCCTTATTTCATCCGAAGGACCAGGCCTAGACTTTTGCAATTATAGAAAAGAATTCAATCAACAAAGGAAGCGCGCCACTTTCCAATTCAGTTTAAGTACTGTAGAAGGACGCCTGAAGGCTGAAGCTTGCTAAGCTTATCATAGGGTACTCGAGTGATGCAACCAAGCAAACGTGTACTCGTATCTTTGCCGCTTGTATCGTCACGATCTTGTTAAGGCGATCTGTGTTATTCTTTCAAAAATATATAATTGAAGTCTTCGAGCCGTAAGTCAACTTCCATGCCATTCTAAGTTTTTGGGCATACTAGTATACGGCGGCACAGGCAAATGTAAGTATAAAGGAACGGGATTACCAACCACAGAACAGCTACATATGTTGTAATGCTCTCTCAGTCGAGACTCCAAGTCAAGAACAATTATGTACAAGTTGAAGTCCATGAATAGGTATTAGAAAACATCCCTTTGGGAACTCACTAAAGCAGAGCTCCACCACGCTGGTCCTGGCCATCAAAAGTCAGGCTGGAAGTCAAGAGTCAGAGCAATGGATACGGCACTTGATAAAAGTGATGTAGAGATATAATACGATGACCAATTACGCAGCCGCCATTGATATTTACAAGTACACACGAAGTTCATTTCTGGTGTCTGGGCCCGTTTATGAACGTCACTCCAATATGGCGCCAGTGACGTCTGCGAACCATGCTCGCTGGTCCTTGGGGGAAGCCCAGTCTTTCCCATGACCTGGAGTTTTAATATCGAATCAGTAAAAGAAGGGTGCGTTTAATCGTGGATACAACCTCCGAAGAAAGTCTGAAAATGCATGCCCTTTATTCTTCCACTGTCACTAGTTCGGATAGTAAGTCCTTCAACCTTTATGACAGAATTCCCATCGACCCAAATTTCGACCTCCCCTGTTAACGGACAGGGCGGAATTAAATCGTTTCTGATCAAAGGTCTTAAGAAATGTCATGACTTGCCGTCTTTCGAGTCGACGCCGTTCATCTTGATTCTGAAAGCGATCGTGACCCAATTTCCGATGGCATGATCCAGACGGAAGGCTCCTCGTCCAACAGAAAAGCCATAGTCGCTATTTGGCATAGACCGAGGAGGAACGGCTGAGAGTTGCGTAGCATTATCTGCTGTCAAGGGCAGATATGCATATAATTCACCCACCCCGTCAGGCCTGTGGGAGATAGATGAGTGCAGCTGTCCTTATAGAATTAAGGTGATTTTTAGAACCTCCACATGACCCGTAAGTCGAAGCATTGGCAACGTCTGTCCTGCCGCCCACCAGTGCAACCATAGGCTAAGTCACCGACTCCACCAACTAGAAGAGATGTAAGATAAGCATAAGTATCAATCCGAGGATATCTCGTGACGTGCATATTCCTGGAAGCTTTCCGCCCTTGACCCATTCCCAATCTTTCTGCAGCATCATTCGATAGCCAAATGTCGCCTCCGAAGCGGTCGCAAGCCGCTCAGCGAAGGAAGGCGGACCACTGACGTAAAGCCCAAAGCCACCTGGTATTTCGCCTTTCGGGTTGACACTTCCTTTCGGGTAAAATGCTTCCCAAGCAGTCTTGATGTCTTCACCATTATCAGTCTTGGGAGGATGGACAACGCGGTGAGTAGTGCCAGAAGAGATTTTGTGCACGCCGAGGTGATTATCATCAAGAAAGACTTTCTCAATCCTTGGGTCATCCATCACCTCGCAAGTGGTGAAAGCGGCGAGGAAATCATCGTGTGGAAGCAAGTGAGACAGATTCAGTGCGACTAGCTTTGCCATGAGTGAAAGTCTCTGATGGGAGGACGCGATCTTGATATTCGCCAGCGTCGTGGTCGGAGTTGTAAATTCGCCAGGAACTAAAAATAACCGTCCATAAATTCGATATTCAAGCCCTTTCGCGCCTCTGAGCTTTGAAGGTAGTTATCTATATTTCGAAGACGCTGACCTTGCCATACTGGCTTGACTACTCTACTCCTAGTTACGACTGACCACAGAGCTAGATAGATATTGTACAAATTGGCTGATTTCGCTGATCCGACCTAAAATGTCCTAGAATTGTCATATCATTGTCCTATGTAATCGTGGATGTACTGGAATGCAAGAATGTCTGTTCAAATAAATAAAATGGAGGAAAAGGGAAATGTCCATGCGTTGCCGATCGCAGTGGGCGCAGTGAACGAATACATGTTGTTGGACCAGTAACGACAGTCTGCCAATGGGCGGTCCAGATCCCAGAGTCAATATCGCAAGCTCAATGGACGTAGAGACCGATCTGAAAATTGGACGTCGATTTTTGATAATAAAGGAAATGATGGCCTGAGCCGTTGATATCTGCGCCTATCGTTTGTCGGACCTGACGCCAGACGTGCACTGCTCGACTCCGAAGGAAAATGATAAATCTGTGTAAGAGCGAACCACTCTTCTTGTCGAATATTTTTGAGCGTAAGCGTTTCCAATGATGGCATTGAAAAGAGCCGCATAAAACCCGCGACATCCGCATATTCGTCTCGGATGCGATACACGTCAATTTCCATGTGTTTCAGCTGCAGAAGATCAACTGTTGGTTTTGAATAAGGCTGCTGTACGTGCTGCAGGATCATGTTGACGTCATCTCGCACTACAAAGCGCTGAAGCATGGGCGACGCATCGAACATTGCACTGAGCTGGTGAAATGATGGCCATCGAGACGTTAAAAGTAATTCCAGGCTCAAGACATTCTTGAGCGGCAGCTCATTCCAAGCTATATAGACTCCAGTGAGTCGTATAGTCGACAGGTGTGAAGAATTAACGAGGAATGGAATTAATGGTTCGTAGCAAATGATGCCTTCCCGGTAGATGTCGGACGCAATGGACAATGTCTGCAGCCTTGGTACTCGCTGCGTGACAAGGAAAGGCAGGACTTCTGGCAGGCTCCCCACATGCGACACCAACAATGTGAACGAGCGCCATCGATTGCTGTAAGCGTTGAGAGCGTTTATGGCATATCTGGCTGGCAGGCGAGTAGTATCGAGGGTGATGTCCAGGGGTAAACCAGCAGACCGCGTTATGTAGTTCGGAAGCCAGTCGAGGGACCGGCCGAGACTTGATCGCAAGCGACGATGGGAGTCGAGACTACGGGAAAGATGAAGGAATGTCCATAATGCTGGCATCCGAGTAGCCACGTTTCTCCAGCGTACACAGACTTGAGACACTGCGCTTTGGAAATGAGGAAGAGATGGCGCCCTCGAAAACAGGTGTCGATTCGGGTAATGAGGGTCGAACGGAATCGGAATTCTCGACCCTGCTTCGAAAATTTTCTCCAATAGTTCGTTAGGAAAAGAATCGATGGAGGTAAAAGTAGCCATTTCTCCCAGGTGTGCTTTGTAAGGCTGTAAAGGTCGTCGTTGCGAGTTTCACAAATAACCGATGGAAAGATTAGCTGGGACGCTGAAACAGCATAAGCTCCTCACCTCAGGAAGATGTTCAAGGCTTCCGTGTACATGTACGAGGCCCACTTATTTAAACAGAAGGACGCCAGAGATACAGATAACGTTCAGCCATCGGTTTCGAAGTCGGTTGGAACAACGGTCGTGGCGGTTGCCTGACGATGCACATTCGAGGTCATGAATTCCCATCCCCTTCGTTTTGGCGAGGCACCGCAAGTCACATCATATTAAAAACCTTCGGGTTCGGATGGTTAGACTAAATTAAAAGACAGGATCAGAAAATTTCTGAACACCGCGAAGTATTCAAGAAAATCTCACAGAGGAATCTTGACCGATCGTCCCGCTTTTTGCTGCTAGTGAACTGGTCAGATAATTGAAGTAAATCCTGCTTGACAAGATAAGAACTTTGGGGTGATCCATAACAAGGAGTGACCTTTTTGATAGAGGACACCATGTCAACTCCTAGCCCATCGACCCAGGCGTATAGTGTCAAGTTTAGTTGAAGGGTGGTCATCCAGCTCCAAAATAGGGCCGTAGACGTAGCAGTGCCAACGGACTCACTTGTCGAGCAGACCATGACACAACCATCGCTTAAGAAGACAGTTGGATAAGCGTATTCAATCGCACGGTAAAGCCAAGCCCAAGGTCTGAGGTGCAGAAGTCGCCATCGAACAGGCAGTCGTTGCGCCTTCGGCGGTGTCGGGTGAGATTGATGGGCAATGAGAAGAGGGCAAGGTAGCCCTGTGCTACGATAAGGCTGGCAGAATGTTAGGGCGGTTATGCTGTATGACCCAATGCAAAGCGCCCTCGCGACGTCCAGCACGACTGTCGCGATGAGTGCCTTTGGGAAAGGTCCATTGCTCGTGGGGGTGGGCAATGCCTGATCGAAGAGCGTGATGTTTGTTCCTT
>NHYE01005044.1:0-12257 GCA_002938385.1 Gymnopilus dilepis | reverse complement strand
GCTATTGGCCCTGGAGCTGGCAAGGGTTCTGATGACTTGGTAATGACAGTGGGCGTCTCAAACCTTGACTCTAGTCTTCCTGCTCAGCTTTCTAGGATAACTATGAGCTCTTCCCTCCCCTTGCTCTGCCCATGAAGGACTTTTTTGGCTTCTAAGTTTTTCCAGGACAAGTGCTATTCTAATTGTGCTTGGGCTAAGCTGTCTGGTCTCCTCCAATGTGAGGACACCCAGGCCTTGGATTAGTCGGATTGGTTGGTCTTATGAGGGCATGGGGCATGGGCTTCAACATCAGGGCTGGGTTCATGGCTTGATGTAAGGCCTGAATCTTGGAGAGTATATTACAGACCTACTTTCTGCTCAACTTCCAAGGACCAAGCACATCGCCTCGACCCACATGCTCGCTCACTCTGCCGTGCGAGGGGAATGGGCTAGGGGAATGGACTATGGGCTATGTGTCTCCGAGGGTGTGCTAAGATGCACAGTACTGACCTGCTTCACTAGCTACCCCTTCGAAAGCGGGCCACATCTTCGGCGGTGAGGGTCATGGGCAGGTGATCCGAGCGCAAGGTAAGCTGCAGCCTCACATTAACCATAGCAGTGGATGGTTACCTTTTCTTGACAGATGCAGCCCATTTGTCTCAGTTTTAATTTTGCCACAATTTGTCTTACTGCCTATCACTTAGAAAACACTCGATGATCATAACGAGTCTCCCAATTGTGCCCCTTCATCTGAAATCGTCAGCCCCTGAGTTTTTACTTGATTTGTAAACCCCTGATTTTAAGGACGCGACCGTTGATGCCTATGTTAACTCTGCCTCAACTTTCGCATAATTGAATCTGCTTTCAATTTTGTTACACAGTGCTCACGGACTACATTAAACGTATACAGTAGCTTTATACTTCTGCGACCGTCTATGAAATCGAATATTTAGTCTATCCAGTGTAAGGTCGAGATTATGTAAGATTATGTAATAAAATCCATGTCCGCTTAATGAATTATGACGCTTTCTTTCAAGTTCTTTCGTTTTCTTTGACCACATCCGCTACTTACACTATGCCCGAGGTTCAAGTCGTTCAGTCTATTCAATCCATGGTCGTTGGTGGTAAAGGGATGGTCATGGCTGGGCGTCAGCCTGATAGGATTACGCGATGTCAAGTGGGGATGCAGCAATGTGAGTGGCTCACGATTTTCGTGTTTCGTTCTGAAAGCAGCCGTCTTCTTACAGGCCCGAAGACCGTGTTGAGGTGATCCCCCCAACACTGGCCAAAGGTCGTGTGACGACCGCCGTCCTTCCTGGCTATTCTACCCCGCCTCGCCTAGACGGATGGTCTTACGCTCCGTCTGACTGGATCACCAAGGCCGACTCTGAGGGCTATGGGCACCTCATGGCGATAAGCCCGCCTGGTCCTCTGACCTGCCGAGCGAGAGGCAAGATCCTCGTCATGGCTGCGGGTAAGCATGCCGTAACCATATGCCTTGCGCTGGAGACGTCGATCATAGGAATGCCTACTTCAACGTATCGGAGAATAATTCAAGAAGGATTGGTTCACCTACGCGAAGGTGATAAGACGGGCCCGAAGCTTCCGACGTTTCGAATCCCTTCGGATATGATTGCTCCTCGATCGTCAAAGCAGGACCATGCTATTCGTATCGTCGCCGCGTTCGTGTCAGAGAAGTGGACCTGGACGATCAATGACTTCACCTCTCTGGTGAGGTTGCATGTCACTTCAAGGGATCGACCCTGGTCTGCTGAAGAGATTCAGCCTGCTAACAAAGAGGTATGTGAATTTTCTTAGTTAAGTTTCATCTTACTTCTAAGCATTTGCAGATATGGGATCTACTACTAGAGCGTTACAACAGTGGCCCGGACTTGTTGCTCGAATGGGATGAAGCGTCTGAAAGGATGGACAAATGGAGGGATTGGGTTATCCGGACATATCGTAGGCGAACATCGAATACCGGTGGTGGTGCACATGCTAGGAAGGCAACCACCCGGAAGCTGTCCTCTCAGACGACTCGCTTGCGCGTCGCCAAAGGGAAGGCGCAAAGCAAAATTACCTCTTATTTTTCAAGGTATGTTTGTATCTTTTGTCCATGATATCGAGATATGATTTGCGCAGCACGTCAGCTTCTCCTAACCTAGCAGCTGATAACGAACAAGTGGATGATGACGAGGATTCGCCCACTTTAAGACTAAATCCTATCCGCCATGAACTCACCAAGAACAGGTTCCTGTGCTTCTCCGGAATAGGAAAATACAGCGCAAATGAAATCTTGCACGAATTGGCCATATTTCCTGGCACTCCATCGTATTTTATTTGCTGCGATAACAAGCGCTATTCTGATTTCAAGGAAGGAATTCGTCGTTATGTTCAACAATTTTCCACTGACGAATTTCTTTCCCGGGCGTCTTCCGTACCAAATACGAATAACCCTCTGGCATTCAATGAACACCTCAACACGCTTTATCTCAGGAAGTATGTCAAGGTCTATAGGCGGAGAATGGCTGTCGTGCCAAGAGAACTGTATAATAAATATGTGAAACTCGGACTTTTGGATCCAAACCACACTATAGGTGCGCCATTGATCCGAGTCGGAAGATTGTTGCTAATAGACAGCAACGCGTGTACAGGACAGCCGTACCGGTACACTGAATCTATGCTGCTCCCTGAGAACAGAAAATGGAAATATGTGCCGGTGCTGAGATATCACAAGCCCCTTGCAGCGTACACAATCATTGCTGCTAAAATTCCGGAAGAATGGGGGGCGTTCCCTAAGCCTGTAGGCTGATCAATTCTTTTCAACTGGGGCATGCTGACTGAATGCTCGACAGAGCTATGTCATGACAGACATCAACGAATTTGGATATGCCACCACCATTGGTCCCGCCCAATTTCGGGTACAGCTTCTCAACAGGCCAGATTTTCGCAACATAGAGCCTGGCTTCTTCAAACCCGGCAGGCCTAAAACGGTATTGTACATATTTCATACCATGCGTCAGTGCCTCAGCACTCATGCATCTTATCTGGATTGAAGGAACACACTGGGAGACCGGGCAGACCTCGCAAGGGCCTTACTCGCAAAAGGGTCAAAAAGTTGCTTGCCTCCCAGGGAGGTAGATCGTTCAAGCACCTTATCCTAGGCAACCCGAATCCTCTGTCAACCAGGACTTATTTGTCCTCCTCTTCCAAACAACGTAGGACTCTTACCATTAACAGAAGTAAGTTCCCCTTATTGCTTCAATTTCTGCTGGCTAACGGCTTTAACAGCTCGTAAGGTTGTTTCAAAGGCTCGTTTCAAAGGCTCGCGAATCGAAATGCCGACAATTGTATGTCTTCTATTTTATTCTATTTTATTCTATCTCTTCCAGAAGTTTACATGATTCTTTTAGGTCAACTGATGCTACATGAGGAGATCCAAGGACTGGTTCGCCCTATGTGGTTGCCCCATATACATGTCTTCGTCTATCACCCGAATCCTCAACTTGTCGGTTTTCGGAGCAATGGAATCCTGAGGGAACCATGAGAGTTAATGCATACAATATGTGGATCCACTATATAATGCAGGTAGTTTATTCGACAATGTGATTCTTTTCCGATCTCTCTTTTCCGATCTCTCTTTTCGAGTGTACCTCAAACGGCTATCTCTACTCTCTAAGTAAGTTCAATGCCACCTAGCTTTGTATGAGCAATGATAGACATCGTCGGAGTTTCAAATTTAAACTCCGAAATTTTAGATTCATTCATCAGGCAATCTTTCATTGTCTTACCAGCATCTGAGTCCACGGTGCATATTCTTCGTCACTGAACAACCATCTGTTCCCTCTTCGCCAAGGCTCTTCCTCACCGTCATGTGGCGGCCGCTGTATCCGGATTTACGTCCCGTCTAAGCTTAGTCTCTTACCTCTGACTCGCTCTCGTTTTTGACTCACTTCTGACTCACGACCCAGTGTATAAAAGGTTGATTGGGACCGTATTGGACTTCATTCCAGCAATGGCCTCTCCTCCTCCAGCTCATGGTAATTCAAACTCTCTGCCTGAACAAGGTGCCTGTGAACCTGCAGCTTCCCGCCGCCCGCTGCAGCGTCAGGGAGCCATGTTTTTTGCCCTGTCTGAGGAAGAGCAAGCATTGGAGCGTGCTATGCTCAGGAGCTCCAGCCCCCCGGCTGAAACTGTTCTTGGGAAGCGTGGTCATGACGGTGATGAAGGCGACGATGTGGGCGGTGACACCGAACGCGAAGACGGACCCTCTCCGGCAGGGCCCCAAGCCGATTCAAATGCTCAAGTCTCCAACTTGGCAGCTGCATGCCACCGACATGCGGCCAAGAAAAAACTTCGCCCCGAACAACGCAGCGACATCGACGCCTTTCTCCTGGTAAGTTTTCCTCTCTTTCGCCTGCCAATCGATTCATACCATGCCATCAGGACTCGGATATCGGTCGGCTTGCAAGGGTGTATACGCTTTTGTTGGCCGTTGAAAACCAGATATTAGCTCAACAATCTGCAGCCCCTCCCTGGACTTTGTCTGACGATCTCAAGGTGCATCCGTTTGTCCTTCATGCTCGTCTCCATCCTAATGACTTGACCACATAGACCAACATTAATAAGTATGCGCTAGCAGTTATGTTATCTGTCAAGATAGCGGCCTACAAAGGCCAGGTACCAGCAAACAATATCTTGGTTTGTGCAATGAGAACTGAAATGCAATCTCATACTGACAATTAAATGCCTGTAGGAAATTCTCAGGCGCTTTAGGTTTGATCTACCTCCAGGCATTGAACATGATTATGCCAACTGGGAGAAAGTCACGACCCAAGTCAGTGACACCCTCACTCAGATCAGGGCTAAGATGAAAAAACAGGTATGTCTGCTTTCAACGTTAGGTTCGATGGCTTATTTGATGACCAGATTCGCGAGTCTATCGCAAACAACACAAACATCTATCGCCTCACGCAGGCCATGGCCAGTGGTCTACCCAACGCCCGTCCAACGGTCCAACTCTGTGCGCGCATTGCGCTGATGGTGAGCCTTGCATTGCTTCAGATTTCGATGAGCCTCTTATGTGTTCTATCTTGTCAGCGCTGCATCTATGTCACATCTGGTGGCGGTGAAAAATATTGGAATGCGATAGACAAGCGTCTCAAGTTCATTAGAGACAGGTCTGGTGGCGAGGCTTCTAGAGTTGCAAAGTATGTGCTTTACGATTCCAAGGCACCTATCCTAGTCTTAACTATGTGTTGCTTTAGGGCATTCAAGCAGATCCTCAAAGAAGATCGTGAAACCTATGGAATTGGGGATGATTATGACATCAAGGACTTGGTCGCTAATGATTGGCAGGTGCAGGTTGATAATATTGTTGAGGGTTTGGCAGATTCAGCGGTTGAAGGAGCTGCCTAGGCCTGATCTCTTTCGTAACTCTTAACTCTGATGAAAAATAGAAAATTAGACCCATAGATTTATAGATGCCGTAGATTTTATTTTAGATTTTATTTACTAGAGTAATGGACGCTTTCTCCCCGTATGTCTGGGGAAAATTATGCTTAGTTTGAGCATGTCTAGATTCATTGAGAAAGCAAGGGAAATCAGCCGGAAATTCTGATGTGTGTAAACCAATTTCTACCGTAAGAATCATCTCACAAAAGGATGAGCAGACCCACACAATAGAACCGGAAGTCTACATCGAGGCACTGAAGGAGATCGACCGGAAAATAACATGCGCGTAGACCAACTTAAGCCGCAAATGCCATCACACAACACCATGAGCAGACCCACACATTAAAGCCTTCTAGAATTGTATAGATATACCGACTCAGATCCTGAGTGGCATACAAGCAGAAAGGTCAGACCTACTCGCCCCATTAACTCATATTCATCTTGAAAATGATACGTGAATTGGTCAAAATATCACCAGCAGCTTGAGATGAAAATTCATACGAAGGTGAGCCGTACAATTCAGTGGATAATATGAGGCTTGGATCCTACATGAGACGCTTAAAAATGTGTCAGTACGACCGAGCATAGGAGAGGGTCTCCACCCCAAACTGGTCTGATATGTAACCCAGAGAATCACCCATAGAGCAGAGAGTATGTAGCACGATAACTCGATGAGAAAATCTGTGAAATTAACTTGATTTGACGGTCTGAGGCAAGCTGATATTGCATCTAGTGCACAGGGACCAAGTGGCACGGAATAGACCTCTTGAGCAGTCCGGTGATTGAACGTACATGCACACATATACCAGCAAGATATAGACGCATGACACGTCAATACTGCTAGGTGGACAGGCCATGATTGAAAGGCGGTGGCTCGGCCGTCATAACAGGTAGACAGCTCGTCGTATGATATATACCTCCGTCCATGCACTGGTTTCACACTGGTCGAGATCTCACGCCGGAGGTGTCCTGTGCCTCCGACTTATCACGTTTCCATCTTCCAAAAATACCTCCGCCCCGTGCGGCTCTCACCTGACTGCCAGGTTTTTGGCAAATGGCGGTGTACACAATTTCTAGGCATGCCGTTCGCCGCTCCACCGTACGTCTTCCCTCTTTTTGATCCATTCAATGCTTACCGTTGTAGTGTCGGAAATCTTCGCTTTTCACCGCCTCAGCCTCCTGTAGCCTTTAGAGGTGTTCGTCAAGCAACATCCTTTGGAGCTGCTTGCTTCCAGCAAGCATTTAGCCTGATCGATATCAACGTGACCGTCCTCGAGACCATCGCTCCTGAACTTGGGGGTCTGTCGACCGCAGTTACTGGCAGTGTCTCTGAAGACTGTACGTGTCCACGTTGGAATCCTATGCTGTCCCTGAACCTATGCCTTCTGCAGGTCTCTTCATAAATGTTGTCACTCCTTCCAACGTGCCAAAAGACAAAAAGCTTCCTGTTCTTTTTGTAGGTAGCTCTTTTCCTGCAGATTTTAACGCGCTAACTCGCTTGTGATACAGTGGATATATGGAGGTAAAATCCCCTCTAGCATTCTAAGAGAATACCCTAATAGACAGTTTTTCAGGTGGTTTCGAGACAGGCGACACGTCAATAACCCCAGGTAATCCGCTTGTCTCTCGTTCGATTGCCATTGGGGAGCCCGTGGTTTATGTTTCTGCCAATTATCGCTTGAACGGTGGATATCCTTTATACCCAGCTGCAAATAATCAATTAATATCAGCATTTTTCGAGCCTTTGGCTTCTTGCCTGGCAAAGAAGTCAAGGCTGCAGGACTTGGAAATATCGGGCTCAGAGACCGTACGTCGTTGGTCGTTGGCAATCGTTCAAGTGTTAATCATTCTCCAGAACGATTCGCGATGGAGTGGATACAGCAACACATAACTGCGTTTGGAGGCGACCCGACCAAGGTGACCATGTAGGTTCAGATTCAGGATATGTAAGTGGTAATATCTCACCTCCTGATTCTTCATAGCTGGGGAGAGAGCGCCGGAGCCGTCTCTGTGGGGCTGCATTTAGTCATCAATAATGGCAACCCGGGCGGCCTATTCCACGGAGCGGTCATGGTATGTAAGCCACACAATTTCCATCTACCCGAGTGCCAACCTCGCCTTGAATAGGAGTCCGGTTCACCCCTTGGCCTGAATGACATCGAATTCGGACAATCCTTCTTTGACCAGCTCGTCACCGATACCGGATGCACAGGCTCAAACGATCCCATTGCTTGCCTTCGCACTGTTCCTTTTGATGAAATAGGCGCTGCAGTCAACTTGTCTAATAATATTTTCTCTTTCTCGAGTATCAATATCGTCTGGAATCCAACTGTAGATGGTGTCGTGATCCAGAGGAATCCCCAAGATTCGATACAGCAAGGGCTCTATGCCAAGGCGAGTGCTCTTTGGCGTTATGATCATAGTTATTCATTATTCATGCATATTCTCTCATCCTAGGTCCCGCTGATAACTGGAGACTGCGATGATGAGGGAACGTGAGTTCTTAGCCTAGTGAGCTCGTGCCTGCTTTGCTCATTCGTTCCAGTCTATTCTCTTTGTCGACCCTCAATATTACGTGCGTGCTACCTTGCCTATGTATAAGCCGTATGATCGACGCATTTGGTTGGCAGAACCAATACTGAGTTCTTAGAATATATGGAGTCTAAGTGAGCATGACTGACAACGACAGATTTTACGATACCATTTAGACGCTGACATTGGGGCAGTTACAATTTCCCGGCCAACAGGTTAGCTTCTGTTGGCCAGGCTTACCCATCCGACGTTCGACAGGTATGTGTGAAGAGTTCAGAATGGTATCTTAATTATTAAGTTTGCTCAGGGTTCACCATTTGACACTGGGACTGCAAATGCAATAACGTCTGCCCACTTTCAAAGTTGTGGCATGCTATTTGACTGACCCTTCCCCTATTCCAGACCTCAATTTAAGCGCCTGGCCGCAATTCAAGGGGATTATTTCTTCCAAGCTCCTCGCCGTTTCTTCCTAAAAGCGGCTTCGAAGACCCAAAAGACATTTTCTTTCTGTGAGCTCAATCGGGTCAACATTTCAGGAAATACCAGGCGTCTCATACTTTGTTACTAGTATCCAAACGTGGAAAAACGCAGCCTATCCTTGGTGCATTCCATAGTACAGATATACCGGAGTTCTATGGTTCGGCAAATTCACCCGACTTTATTGCAACGGACGCATTGAGTATGTACAACAAGCTAGTGATGAGTGAAGCCGTTACTCATTTAAGCTTGCGTTATCACCCACCAGTAAATTTTGCTCATACGGGAGACCCCAATCTTCCGGGAAGTCCAGATAGCATTCTCTCCAAAATCCACTGGCCCGCTTGGACGGATTCAGCAAACCCGCCTTTGCTGACTTTCCTTGACCCGTCTCCCAATGTGACGATAACGTTTGACAATTACAGGGTAGAACCAATGGAACTGCTGACAAGTATATCTCGGGAGATTTTCTGAAAGTCGTACTACTACACATGTACAATTACTTACCAGCTAGTGATCGGAAAAAGTCACCCTGGCCAAGCATGGATTTTCGGTTGTTCATCCCGTGCCCAAAGTTGAAGTGCCCAGGTTTCCCGGACCACTCGGGAAATCTTCTCTTTCCTTCCTGCGGTATAGTAATTGTACAAGTAATTATACACATTAATATCCTCTAGATGACGCAACGGTCTAGTATACAATCAGTCGTTCTCGAGAACACAGATGAACGTCATGACGTTATATTGAACGCCTTCCGTTCCGCGTCGGTCCACGAAAATATAGGTATAGGATGAGCTTCCGTATTAAATACCCAATGGTCGAACGTGATTGAATGAGTATCGTCGAAGAGGAGATATAGATACTTGAGTGTCTCCGCCAGAAAGTAACTGCAAATAAAAGTTCATGTTTTCAGTTGCAGACGCGACGTAAAGGGTGCCTACCTTGGCATATCGTCGATTTGGCTCATCTCCTTGTCAACGCCTCTAACGCTAGCAAATCCATACTCCGTACGCGCAGTCTCGTTGATGGCCTGGAAGATCGCGTATCCGCGCTCTCTCCACTTAACATCGCCTGTTGTGCGCCATAAGTAAAATATACTCTCGACGGTCTAAAAACTATCAATCAGATAGCGAAGAGAAATTCTAGAGATCCAGCTTACCTCTGGTCTGAGTAGATAATCAGGTGGCCAGCCGTTGGTATAATCGCGCTTGGCGGGAATTTTTTCCGGAGGAGGTTCTGATAAGCCAGGTGGCGGCCCAACTCGACCCTCTTCCTTCCACTTTTCTACCTGGTCGATCCATCTAATGCCGTCATAAGGCATGACCATGGTCTCAGGCCCTAGTCCGCTCTTCTGGTCGAAATATGACACGGTGCAGGTGTAGGTCAGACCTTGGGCTATCCATTCGTGGAGCTCTCTTGTTTCCGGTGGAAGATCAAGAGTGGCAGCTCCAAGGGCGAACATGCCTGGCAGGAAGCATGATAGGTGCTCAAAACGGTGTAAGAACATTCCGCGGTCAAGGTCACCAGCGTACATGAGACCGCGAGTTGGTGTAATGTATATGAGATTGTTGATGATGCCCTCTGTCGAATTCAAGTCTGGCAAACAATTCAGTGAATACAAATAATACGAGGAAATAGTGGTCCGTACATTGTTCCAGAGCACGCTCATCTCCGCTGAGCAGCCATTGCTTCAAGAAGTATTCGTACCCGCTGTCAGACATGGCACCGATAGTGTAGTGTGCTATCAGGAAGAGACGGTAAGCATACTTTTATTTAATGCGCCGATGAGACAAACCTCCTATGGGTGTCCCGTCCTTCACATCCCAACGGTCAGTCAAAAGACCATCCGTAACGTTTGTGTTGTAGAACAACTCCATAACGCGCTGCACCTGGAGACCCGAACTTCGTTAGCTTCTTTGGCCACTTGTAGGTACTGATGGCTTACGCGGTCATAATACTCTTTCCTTCCCGTCAGTTTGGCGAGATATTTGAACTCAAGTTGACAAGAAGCAGCCTCTGCAAACAAGATCGTCTGTTTGTATCTGTCGAGCTTCACAGTGCCACTGTTTCACAAGATCAGTTGATAGGGCGCCCAGAGGGAAGGAGTCAGCACATACGTTTCAACATTGACAGAATAGGTCGGAAGGCCGGATTCGGTGAATCGAAAAGCGGGAACAAGCACCTGCCCCATCTCATCTGCGAGCCACAGCAATGTACCATCCCCAGAGAGCGCGTAAGCAGACAATAGACCGCCTAGATATCGGATTGTCGTCTCAAAGAAGGGGGCATAGTGATTTGGCTAACAAGCGACGTTCAATTGCAGAAGAACATTGAAGGTAATGTGACGAACCATTGTCGCATTGAATCGTAAGTCCTTTACACTGCTGACAGCATCAGCAAATTCTCCGCGTAGGCCCATGATCCACATAGTGTCCAGGGAGTCAAACAGAGTCACGCCCCACCCATTGAATCTGATGATGGACTCAGCTTCCTTCCTTGCCTCGCAAATTTGAGGCGTCTTACTTGTCTGAATAATCACCAGTCACAGCCCGCAATTCGTCATGAGGAAAGGCTCGAAAGCGATAACCTCCCCAAGCATGTTTGAACGCGTCTCGGACTTCTATCTTCCTCGATTCCCAGACCTGTTGTTCTTCAGGTGTCGGCGGGGGCGGCAGTCGGATTGGACGAACATGAGGCGGAGGTACTGGAGGATAGAACTGGAAGACCGACGCATCCCATAGCATGTCCCCGAAGAGAGGTCTAGCCAGCCAGAGAAGGACCACTACCGAACATATTAGGATCACCCAGCGAGTAATGAACTTGCTGAATGGGTTCGAGCCCTTGCTCAGCCTCGAAAGACTCTCCGTCGCTGGATTGGGACGATGAGTTGGGAGCATGGAGGAAAGAACGAACAAAGCCAGGTCACCATAAACACAGGCAGTACGTACTCACCCATATGTAGGGTCGCCAAGCACTCGGTCCGACGTTCTACCTCCTGTCAATGATTGACCCCGGATGGCAGTTGAATCAACTTGAATTTTCATTTTCAAACACGCCGAATCGAGAGCGGCACTGGTAGCCCGGGGATAATGGAGTTTTCAAGCGACGTTCCATGCTCAGATGCTGAGGACGTTTTGAATGCCTACCACATAGTCCCGCAAACGCAGACTCTAGCAGCCACTCCGACGAAATTACGACTTGGCTTGGCGTTCTCGGGGTCTATTCCAAGCCGTCAACTTTACCCGTTGCATCGTTTTTGGTGTCGAACATGATGTCGTCGTGTGCCCAGAAAAGCCATCTTTGTGCTCCGTTGTGACCTGGACCTGACACCGACAAGTGACTCTGGGGAAGAAGTTGCTCAGCCACAGCACTTTTGCCACAAAATCCCCGCAAGCCGCTGTCGTCCGATTGGATCAGATGAGCATTCTTCACACCCAGAAGGACGGTAATCCTCTTACTCGGCCAACAAAAACGGAATCAGAGATGGAGGAAGGCATCAAGAAGGGCCACGTGCCCACCGGACCGGATGCAATCAACGGAAAGCGATTGGACTTGAGGGTCGGTGGGAGGACTTTCAACACCTACTTTGACCTTGCCAGCCCATGGACGAGTAATGGTCATATGCATCCAAGAAGCAGCCTTCACCCGTGAAACAGTGGCCACAGAGCTCTCTAATTACAGTACATCAGACATGCTCGCTGTTGGATCGATCCACCGAAGACAAGTTAGAAAGCCAGACCGCAATACCCGAGGAAGAATATCACAGTATGCTTACACACCGGGGGCTAAGATATTTAAAGGTCTTTTAAATTTGATTG
>NHYE01005043.1:0-12236 GCA_002938385.1 Gymnopilus dilepis | reverse complement strand
CACAGCCCGTCATCTCATCACTGGCTCCCGAGCGTTTGACGAATTCCATAATGCAACCGGTCATTTGTAAGAATCAGACGATTTGAAATATCGCGAAGGCTATGTCCTTACTACGATCTTACAAGACTACAGCATATCGGCACACCCACGTCTCATATTATTAAGCAGCGACCTTGTCACTATCTCCTAATTTGCTGAACTCCCCACCACCTGTCATTACCCCGTTGACTTCGAACTGTGTGATGAATATTAGGACCAGACGATGCGTCCAAGGAAGAGAACCCTCAAATCGGACCATAGTCATCGCTATGTCGACCCTCCTACGACCTACACTTGTTTTCTACAGCGCTGCAATACATCGTATTTCACTGTTTCGTCCTACTCTCCTTCACTCACGCCATCGCCACACCACAATCTACAAGCTCACGTTCGCTAAACCTATCATTACCAAGACCTGCTCAACACAGGCAACGCTGCGTGCCACAATGTCGGGAGTGTTGGATACCATTGTTTTCTTTTGTTCAGAAGGGAATTATACACCGTCCGCTCCTCCAATACCCAATCCGTTGTATGAGCCCCTGCTTCAGTTATTCAAGAGCTCCCCTAACTTCACGCCGTGTGACATCCGTGTGTCAAAGTGTAAGGGTAGATCTTCTACCGAAGAAGAATGGAGACTGTCCTCGAGCTTGTTGCCTCGCCACATGGTCTGTGTTGAGGGTCGTGGCGAGCTAGACTGGATCTGTGTCTCTTGAAACCGATGAGGAGGAAGACGTGGAGGAAGTAATTCCTGTCGTTCAGGATTGCGACGAGAGTGAGTACAGACCCATTTGCCTTATCGTCGCCTTCGTCCTTCTCGTCCTTCTCGTTGGAGATAAGTCGCTGACCATTTCTTTCTCTGTGTAGTAGGGGTAGGCCAGTCTAATATAAGCTGCCCTGTATTGATTTTCTGTCACTTCCCATCTTCCAGGCCCAAAATTTTCACGTCGTCGCAGCGATCTCACTCTTCTCCGAGTCCAATTGCAAGCTGGTTGACCTTGCTGTTGTAGCAACCAGACTTTTGGTCATTCCTAGCCGCACCTGGGGCTTGCTCGCACACCCATTCTTACACAGCTGGATGCTTTGCTCATATTGACGGCGCACCGCCGATTTCGTACCCTAGCTTCGAACACTGGGGTGGGAGGAGTCAAATTGAATTTGGCTCGATGCATTGCTGTACATTTGAAAGCTTGAGCCCTTGAATCGCAATTCCGAGGGATAGATTGAATGTCGAACGACTGAGCATCAAATACGCAGCAGATACCCAGACCTTGGCGTTGCCGAGTCACCGCGCCAAGCCTCTGAATGACACGTCCAGCAGACCAAGAGATCCTGAACAAAACGGAAAGTAGTAAAAGTTTAGGGACCTTCTCATATGCTTGTTATTGGGTTGCACGTTGCTCCTTCTAGCTGCAGTTGATTCTCGTATCTCTTGTGCTGGCTATATGGATTTCGAGGAAGTTAAGATAATAATTCACAAAGCGACGGCACTGTCGAAACACAGTGATTTGTGACTGGCATACAAGTTACATAGGCCCTTGAGTATCAATATACTTGACTGTGTACCTATCTTCTGATTCAAAAGGAGGTGAGCGTGGAAGGCGCGTGCGGAGTCATTGAGTCACTAGTGAATGAGAAGATCGGCCCTGTTGCGTCTTGTGTTGGCCGATATTTCTTGAAAATTTGTCAGGAATATACGTCGGATTTGGGCGCGAAGGTACGACAGGAATTACAAATACTATGATATGATGAAAAGCACACGCAGTAGTATGTAGCGGACAAGATTGAAAAATTGTGCTCCCGCCGAGTGCCAAGATTACGGGATCGAGACAAGACACTACATATGACAGGATGATACATACTCCTGGAACGGACCAACTTGCAAGAATATTTGGTGGACCATCAAATGGTCTATTGGAAAGACAAACATGTCAATTTGATATTGAAGCTCAAGATCCTGGAGAGTGAGGACAAAGGTCGCAATCATTTCCTGCCCTTGGCTTGGCCTTTGGATAGCTCATTGGCCTGGTGAGCACGGGTTGCAGCCGGAACAAACTCAGTAGGCATGTCGGGAGAGTCAAACAAATTTTTGAAGGGATTGATGTCATCCTCGTCCATCGGAGTTCCATCCCCATCCACCAGCTCAGAGTCTGCATAATGATTTTGGTCGTTCTTTGCAGTCTCGCCTCCAACAGGACGATTGTTAATTATCGCCGTGAGCTCTGCGGTAGTCGTTGGCCATTTGTATCGCCCAAGGCCACGGGCGCGAGCGACTTCATGCAGGGTTGGCTGAGGAGTATGAATATCAACCTCAACTGGGTGGTCGATCGGAAAAGAGGATTCTTAGTGCTTACACGATGAAGGCGGTCGTAATCCAGGCTCAGAACCACCTTCCAGTGTATCTGAGGCACCCGATCACACGAAATGGCGGCCATGACCACGCTCAATTGTAGCTGCTTGCGTGTTAGCAACGCAAGCGGCGAGGGAGAGACTAGACGTACATTTTCAACACCATGGTCGTCTGGCCACCGATCCAGGTATATGGAGCGAACAGCGTCAAAAAATTCTGGTAGACAGTCCTCCGCTTGCGCTTGCTGCAAATAAGGTGCGGCGAGCTTGACACAGTCAAACTTGGCATCCTGGAGGACAAGTTGCTGGAAGTGTCTGGGAGGTCTAGCCATTGATAAGGGTATTGAATTCGTATAGCGCTCGACAGACACTGATAATCACTCGGGATGATATCTGGAAAGGAGAAGGCCTGCTAGTTTGTTGACGATTATTGGGGGTTGCAAATGCATGTGTACTGTATAGTTCGGTTACATTAGCTTTGATGCGGCCTTCGAAAGGGTCCAGGTCTGGAATTTGAGTTAGCCACCACCCCTCAAATCATGATCTATAATTACCTACTCTGAGGTCGAAGGATGCATTTGATTTCATGGAAAGAATCCGCACAGGGAAACAATGGGACACGTAGGCAGTCATGACATGAATCGAATCTCCTATAGCGGTCTAAAGAACAGAATCGAGCTTTCGGACAGACCAGCCGCAGCTTCTTTCTGACCTCGCACTGTGGCAGCATGGAGGCCGACTTTTAGTCCAGATATATGGCCATTGGGTCATACGGCGTCAGTTTATGATGTCCAAAAGGTTGAACTAGACGTTAGGACGGGTCCCTGGTACCGTAGCTATTGCGGCTTTCCATTGAGTCTGTCAGGACATCGATTGCCTATGCATCTTCCGAATGGCGAGGAAATCTGCTAAGCAAAAAATCCAGACAGAAAACTCGTTGAGTTATAAGCGAGGCATAGAATCGAGAATACCAGCTGAGTACCTCACACCTTGCATCCACGGTGTTGAAAGCCAGTCTGTTGAACAGGGACTCTTTTCTGAGTCGAGAGACGAGAAGGACCAGGACCTGATGAATTACTGACGGATGGAATATGTCCAGATGACATTTTGGTCATCATTCAAGCTGAAACAGATGTTCGGCATTTGAGGCGTCGAAGGGAATCTGGTTCGAGTTGTATCGTGAAAATGACGCGAAAAGGTTTCTCGAAGCATAAGAGTTAACCCATAGAGGCAGACGCCATTCGGGAGAGCACTTGGCATGTCAAATCGAAGACGTTCTACACTTATCAATGACTAGGAGAGAAGCAAAGTGTGGTGAGCCTTCACATAATAAAGCTGATACCACCTAGCCGATCAGTCTGGTAAATCGTCACTCAATCTTCTTGGCGGAATGTTTGTAGGAAATATCATGAACCTCATTGTCGCCATGACCAATCTGCAGAATATCGGACGCGATGATGCCGCTGGATTGCCGGTGAAGCAAGGATTAATTCACTTCTTTGTTGAGGGGAGCAAAGGGTTACCAACCAAAAAGGGTCTTCCTTGTACAGAATATCTGTAACGAAAATTCGAGATTGGGGAACGGTTCGACCATCCTCCTATGGTGCGTCTGGTGTGAAATTCAGACTCCATAGTGTCTCAAAGCGAATGGCAGAGGCTCTAGGATCTGTTCGACCTAGTGTAATATACCAACCCGTGGCGACAGCAATGAGTGCCAGCTGTGGGATGAAGAAAGAAGCTTCAACAACACTGAACGTATCCGGATCTTTTAACCGGTCTCCCACAGTCCCAGACCATTCCCCTATGTAGGAATGCGTCTCATTTCAGCCGACCTACCGTCTGATTCTAATACTTGCAAGTCTTTAGCTGCCATAGAGCCTCGCTCTCGAAGAGCACGGAGTCTTGGAATGCCCTAAAGCAATGAGAATCGCTGCTGCTATACACATCACGTCCTCGTCATCCGCTCTCCAAAGCTTGAAATGTGAGGTGATACACTCGGTACGGTTCATTGTTGAACACCAGGGTCCGAGATTATCCCAGCGGTGCGGATGCCTTGTTCGTCTCGAGCCCTAAACACCCTCATTGACGAGCTGTGCCACCAGGTAGGACGTCAATGCCAGAGAGAATGTCTGAGTAAGTTTATTGATCATAGGTTGCCATCTTTGCGTTCGGAGTAGTCCAGGACCTGGCTGATGTATCGACAAATACGTTTCATATGGCTCCGAAATGTCTCTGCTATTCGGAGTTCACTTTGTGGATGATTTGTACGTCTCAGCTCAATCATTTCGAGGCGAAAATCTGAGTGAACTCTCCGGGATCTCCTAGGGCATGCTCAACGACAACTCAACTGGAAATAGTTGAGCAAAGAGCTCGGAAGATGCAGAAAATTGGAAATTGGGCAGAGTTCCAATCGCAAGAGGACATTAGTGTGTAGGGTCCGTGCAGCTCCAGACTTCAATTCAAAAATGAAAGTCCATTTTCGTCCTTCCATACCAGCTGAGTGCACAGATGTGAGTATATGTCCCTCCCCTCCGAAACGGATCATCAGCAAATTCGATAAGTGTGAAAGAGCTCTCTGCCCCTGCTATAACCGCATCAGCTTTGCCAGTCTCAGCACGGACAGCACCTGTAGCACCCCAAGGACCTTCCTGTCGACCTCGTGGTCGTCCGCGAAAAAGGCTTCGCATCTTCTACATGTATCGTCTTCCAGCCCAGCGACATTCTTAGCGCCAGTCATACTCTCTCCTCTTGTGAGGGTGCTCTAGCTCTACAAATGACACTTGGAATTGACGCCCTAGGCGCGGCGAGGTACAGTATATCGAACGGCATCGTTAGCAACGACCCGAAGTCGTCGCCTTTTCTTCTGGTACAGAAGGAAAGATTACTGTGCTTCGCCAACGGAATCTCCTGTATGGATTTCACAACACAAGGCATCCCCGACTGTGCATTACGAGGCCGAATGGCAACAGCCTCTGTTCGGGCAGGGAAATGATGGATTATCGTGGAGGCGCACCTTATCCACATCGTAGCAAAGAGCTGGTCCGAGTAAGTAAATATATTTAGTCTGGGATTGGATGCTACTGCCCCCTGGCCGTAGGAAGAAGATTTCTTGGGCGGCAGTCGCCAACCTTGGTAGAATCTTGGCAGGTAGGTAGATCGTCATTCACGGAGAAGTCTCTACCATGAAACAATTTGCTCATGTTGCCGACAAAGCCTTGTAAGTGCGAGAGGTGCAACAAGGGCCTTGGGTCTCGGTTAATTGCTTAGGACCTCCTGCGGTACTGAGTGACGAGGGAACGCCGAAATTCATTAATGATTTTCACACCTAGACAGGCGCTTGCGACAGGGTGATTGGAACTGGCGCAAACAGTCTACATGATACAACTGGTACTAGGGCTCCCTGAATACTACAAGTCTATGGATCAGTCCCAGATTTAAGAATTCCGTATCTCGGCCAACCTCTCAGTGAGACGGTTGGCGAACCGAGTCATTCTTCTGTCAAGGTCGGCAAGCGTCAAAAAGTTTCGATCTCGACAGGACGATGCCGTCAAATGACGACGTGGTGTCTCTCGAGGCTCTAGGGTGGCGAGATACTGGGTAGGTGGCGGCTTCGTAGTGAGCAAAGATATAATTCCTTCGGAGCCAGAAGTGCAGTGAGCTGTGCCATCTTCTGTCGCGATCGAGGGTACCACTTGACGACCACCAAGGTTAGTTCCTCGCATCTGACTCGTCTGAACGTGATTGGGTGCAGGAGCCGGGTACGCCACAAACCTAAGACCTTTGCGCAATTTTTTTCCATCTTGCATGCGACGTTTCTTGCTGGGTGGTGCACTTTGCTCCCGGGAAATGGCGCCGAGGTCTGTAGAATGTCCAGTGCCAAAAGCAACTGATGTCTTGATTCGTTTCGTGGTGAATCTGACTCGATAACAGTTGGTGCTGCCCCGTGTCTTCTTCTGCCTGCCTAACTGGGTGCAAAAAGGTCGAGTATCTTTGCTCGACATAAGCGGATTAGTACCTAAAGAGATAGCGGTGTATTCCCCGGTTGTTGCCTTCCCATCATTTGTGTTGGGAGAAATCTGGTGGTTTTTGGAGATATGAATAGCCTTGTAGTTTGGAAGAAATGATCCAGAAACGTCTACTGCTGAAGGTGTTGATGAAGCCATAGAAAACGGACCAGACGATGGATGAATTTTGCGATGATGCTCTGTGGGACAACGATCCATATAGTCATGTTGTCCATCAGGGGAGAATAAGTTCTGGAACAAAAAAACTCGGGGGCTTACTGAAGTGATTGGCGTCAGAATTCGAGCCAGATAACCAGGTAGAGTGTAACGTACGGACTGAAGCTTTGCTGGTGGAGACTACCCCCTCCTCACACGAAGGCCCGGACGAAGCGAAGCCTGCAACTGGAGAAGCTCGCACATGGGACGATCTCCGGGAAGGATCCTGGGTGGGAGCTGCATTTCCCGATGATTCGGAGGGGAACGCGAGCGACTACGAAGACGAGATAAGAAACACGACTGTTCGCAACTAGTCGACGTTACCTTCGACGCTGCCTAAATTCCTCAGTAGGTTCAGACAGTTGTACCTGATGAAATACAAACCATTTTGAGTAGCCACACCATCCATTAAGCAAGTTCAGATGTTGAGCAGAGTTGAAAACCGATGAACGTTGGTCGGATAAGGACAAGACCTATTAGGAAGGAGTGAATTTCAGCCACTGCGACGGATATCACATAAGTTCGCACGAATTCTTAGGGAGGTACCCGAAGTTCATCCCGCGCATTCATCGTCAACCTCATAGGACGAACAGTCAGGGGTATACCTGCGCATGCTGAGTTGGGCTCCATAGCGCACAGTACAGCACAGCTCTACAGAAGGAGCGACAGACCGCATTTGCGGATGGACATTTTTATATTATCACAGGCCGCAGCAGGTGCAGTCTGAGTACTGTATGATAAGATCTGGGATGCGACCCCAAGCCGGTTAGATCAGTATTGGTTTAGTAATGCGACATCTTGACCTGCCCTCTCGTGTTCCTCCAAACCGGAGACAATCGAAATCCAAGAAATCCAAGGGGCTCGTCCTAAAAATTGTTATGTTATTCTCTGAAATCAAAAGTTGAGTTACCCGAGTTACCCGCTCCATCTTCTCCCGTTCTTGAGTAGATGCTATTGATCAAGACCTTATCCAACGGCAGATACTTTTTTTCCATCTTGATCTTCATTGGGCAATTTTTAAGATCTTTTCCTCCGAAGACGATCCAAATTCCAATCGGAGAGCTTAGTATAGAAGCACGTGATGTACTGCATTCCTCGCGTTGGCGACTTCCCACACCTTCGCTTTTCCTTCCACACCTCTTCTGTGCTCTACCCTCATGTTTCCTCCTCCTCATCTTCGCAGCCCTCCATCGTCCCATATTACCAGCTGGACGTCTATACGCGCGTTTTACGGCTGTTCCGCACTGACTCGCAACCGAAGGTATCCGAACTACGGTAGTCGTGTAGGGAACCGGCGGACGTGTAGGGAAGAGGCAGACTCCGTGTAGGGAGGGGGGAAATCCAAGTGTGCGTTTCCTTTTTATTTACATCAATCTTTCATATCGCTGGATTTCTATGAGACCCTCTTCGTTTTCTATGCCCCACCCGCTGAGCTTTTGTGCCACCTATCGACTCGCATTCATAGATCTTGTTTTCCATACGGTGATTCATAGAGCGGGTATTCTCTGTTGTTGGCTGTTTCAAATGAGTAGTCGGTTATGTTGAAGAGTCTATGTGGTCTAGATATTTGATTTGACGGAAAGGGAATGGGAAACATGAGTTTGGCTGCTTAATGGAAATATGTACGGCCATGTGCGCGCCCTCAACGAATCGACATCGAATGGATACTCGTTTGGGTGGTAGATACATGGATAGTCATTGCCGCATCCTCGATTGATAATCGTCGATCAAAATCTGCTGGGATGGATATATCAAGAATGGATACATTGGATACTCAAATAGATACATGGATAGCTGTCGTTGTAATCAAGCACCTCTTTAGGTAGGCTTTCTGCGGCAGAAAAAGGGGTCCTAACAGGTCTTCTAATCCGCTGCCGTAGGTGGGTTGGCGAGCAACTCCCTTCCTCCCTGGAGCTGCGCATTTTTGAAGATTGGCCAATATCTTCCCTTCTATCAGACCTATCGCTACGAAACCAAGTGCTACTGATCCGCCTGTAAAGCGCGCTTCTAACGAACCCAAGTGTGCGCGGAAATTCAAGATGGTTGGCAAGCAACTCTCTTCCTCCCTGGAACTGCGGATTTTTGAAGATCGGCACATATCTTCCCATCCGTCGGTCCTATCGCTACAAGGCCAAGTGCTATAGGCTCGTATTTAATGCGCGCTTCTGACAAGCCCAAGCACGTACGGAATCTTGAGGTGGTTGGCAAGCAACTCCCTTCCTGACTGGAACTACCCCTCCTGCGGAGATTGGCCCATATCTTCCCATCTACCAATCACCTTGCTACGAGCTTAAGTGCCCCTAACTCGTCTCGAACATGCGTTTCCGGCAAGCCTAAGTACGTGCGGAAATTCCAAGTCATTGGCAAGCAACTCCCTTCCTGCCTGGAACTGCACCTCTTGCGGAGATGGGCCAATATCTTCCCTTCCACTGGTCGCATCGCTACAAAACCAATTGCCCCAGATTCGTTTCAAATACGCGTTACTGGAAAGCCTAGGTACGCGCTGAAATTCGAAGTTATAGGCAAGGAACTCTCTTCCTCCTGGGAACTGCGCATTTGCGAAGATTGGCCCATATCTCCCCATCCATCGGTCCAATCGCTACGGAACCAGGTGCTACAGATTCGTCTTTAATGGACGTTTCTATTAAGCCCAAGCGCTTGCGGAAACTCGATGGTGTTGGCAAGCAATTCTCCTTCCTCCCTGGGATGGCGCATTTTCGAAGATTGGCTCATATCTTTCAATCCATCGGTCCAATTGCTACAAAATAAACTGCCCCGTATTCGTCTCAATTGCGCGGTTCTAGCGAACCCAAACACGTACGGAAATTCGAAGTGGTTGGCAAACGTTTCCCCTTCTCCTCCTGATGGTGCTCTTTTCGGAGTTTGGCCGATAACTTCCCTTACACCCAACCTTCCAACATGCGACTACCTGCGTTGGGTTCCCTTTGCAAATGCGCTTTTGAAGAGCCTAGATACGCTCGGAAACTCGGAGTCGTTAGCGAGCAACTTTCCTTTCCCTTGGACTTCACTACCTTGGAAGTTGGCCTGTATCTCCACTTCCCTCGGGCCTTCCTATGTGCAATCAATGGTGTGGGTTTCCATCGCTACTGTGTCTCCAACAAGCTTAAATTCAAGGCTGAAGACGAAGATCTGGTTCTGTATTTCCATGCTCATTCTGGGCAGCACTCCAGACAGAACTTCGCCAATACCTCGGCCTTTGCTTGACAGATTGGGGGGCATATACCCGCGATGGATTCGTCTCGATTATGCGATTCTGACGAGCCCAAATATGTGTGAAAACTCGAAGATGCTGGCTAGCTGCTCTCCTCCTCCTTTGGACCGCTCTTCCTTGGAATTTGTCCCATAACTTCCCTTCTGCTGCACGTGGCTTTGTGCGAATACCCGCGTTAGATTCGTCTTGTTTATACGCTTCTGACGAGCCCAAGTGCGTTGCAATACATGAAGTTGCTGCTGAGTTATTTGCCTGGCCTTGATCAGACCAGGCTGCCTCAATCTTTGGCGAATATCTTTGTCCCTGTCGTGCCTATCTGCATGGGACAAGTTGTGTCGTGCTCGCCTTAATTGTGCGAATCCGTGAAGCCCAAACGCGTGCTGAAACTCGAAGTGGCTGGCTAGCTTGTTCCTTCATCCTTTGGACCAGCCTTCCTCAGACCTTGTGCCATAGCTTTCCACCCATTCGTCGGATCACCACAAGAGTAATTGCGTTGATTTTCTGTTGCAAATGCGCGTCTGAAGAGCTCCTAATCGTGCCGAGAGGTGAAGTTGCCGCTGAGGAATGCTCTGAGCAGCCTGGGACGGCTACCTATGGTGTTGAAGCCCTATCTCTGGAAGGAGACTACAAATCAACTAGCGGTCAATGGGTGTCAACGCGCCTCTATTGTGCGATTCCAACAAGCCCAAGCGAACACTGATTCTCCAAGTTGATGAATTACAGCTCCTCTTTACCCCTGGAGTGTGCTGCTCTTGGAACTTATGCCATAACTCTGGATCCTGACGTCGTATTGCCATGGGACAAAGTGCACTCGCTTCCTATCATATATGCACTTCCAACGAGCCCAAAATTGCGCTGAATCTTGAAGTGGTTGATGAGCAACTCCCTTACCCTGCTAGTACCATGCACCCTGAGGAAGTTGGCCAACATCTCCTCGTCAACTGGACATATAGTTACGAGACAAATTGCATTGAATTGCTCTCAAATGCGCGTTTCTGATGAGCCTAAACATGAAGTGAAAGACAAATTTCCTGTCAAGTAACTTTCTACCTCATTTGGATTTTGGCTCCCTCGATTTTTGGAGGATATCTTTCCATCCAGCCAACGTGACAACATGCGGCTAACTGCGCTCAACTCCTGGGGCAAATGCGCGTCCACGGAGCCCTTGAACATCCGGAGAAACGATGTTGCAGCTAAGGAATGCCCTGGTCTGACTATTCCCTGACAACGAGTAATGTTTGGGTCGTATCTTCAGAACAAGGCCACCGATCGACATGCCGTTTTTTGCATTCGACGCTCCTCAATTATGCGTTTCTATCAAGCCCAATATTATGGCAGAGCGCTCCGTCGTTGTTCCGTGGGTCTGTGATCATGTTGGACTTCCACTTTCCTCGGGTTATGGCTTCTAACTCTGGCAAGAGGCTACGGATTGCCAAGCAGCCAATTGCTTCCAACATTCCTCAACAGAGCGCGCTTTTTGAGCCTAGAGTTGTGGCGAAACACCATGTTGTTGTTCTGTGGTTCAGCCATTATAGTGGACTTGCGTGTTTCTTTGTTTTTGGCTTATATCTTCGGAACAAGTCGACGCATCAACAAGCGACTTTCTGCATTCAAACCTCCTCAACTGTACGGTCCTGGCGAGCCCTCTTTCGTAACTAATGGCTTCCTCATCATTTTGCTATTCACTATTCAGCAGACTTGTGCTCTTCCTGCTCCTTGACCCATAACATTGCAACCTCAGAACGTATCAACGCGCAAGTACCTGCGTTAGAAAGGTCTTAATTAGACGGTTCAATGGAGCCCAAGACCGTAGGAATTGGTGTGGAACTTGTCACCTTGTGAACCCTGCTCCTGGACCTCAACCCTAGGAAGTTTGTCTCATAAATCAGGAATGGTCGCACCTTTAGCCAAACGAGTTGTACGCCCATTCTAAGCTTCACTGGGCGTTTCTATCGAGCCCAAGAACGTTAAATCTGGAGCTGAGGCTCTGGAGTTATGCCCTTTGCTCCTCCTTCTTTATCCTGGAGACACATTAGCAAATATCTCGGGAACCACTGGACCCTCGGCCACGATACTTATATGCCTGTATTCACCCTTTTATTGCGCTTCTTTCGAGCCCAATATCGTAGGAATTGGCACTTTTCTTGAAACTCTGCGGTTCTTTCTTTACTTTATCGCCCCTCGCTGGAACCTGAAGACAGTCACACCATTTACCAACCAAATCTCTGCTCGCCCAAGCTGTGCCTCTTCCTTACTTGTCCATCCAATTGATTGGCTAGTATTGGCTGGATGCTATAGCTGCCCTTCATGGCAGTTAGTAGTCAGCAAGCAACTGTTGACCTTTCCCTTTGGTCTCATCAAGATGCGCTCTGAAGTGCGGAGAGCGGGGTCCAAGCAAT
>NHYE01005042.1:0-12209 GCA_002938385.1 Gymnopilus dilepis | reverse complement strand
TCTGACAAGATGTGAAGTCTGGAGATTATTTTGTGCACCAGAGAACCAAAAGTTTAGTGGAAATTTTGGCCTAGGGACGAAGAATTCGTTTGAGTATCACCCAAATGTAGTAGAAGGTTTAAATGTTGGCAGAAGTCGAAATTTGGACTTTTGTGTCAGAGGTAAATTCGATGACCAAAATAACGTTTCTTTGAGGGGAGAATATTTCGTTTTATTGACGACTTGATAACTACTTAACGGCAAATTTTAGGTTCCGATTTGGTTCGATTGTAAATGATTGATTTCAAACTGCTGGCAAGTCATCGCGCGACACTTCCGCCGGCCTCAAGACGACCATCGAGCGATCGTCGCGCAGGCTGGGCATATAGCGATGACCACAGGGGCTAACAAGTATCTCCCATCCTCCCCGCGACCACCATTTTCATCCGCCATATGGGTTTAACATCATAGCGACTAGTGGCTAGCCGATGCTTTCAAAAGGAAAAATAGTGAAATCCGGGCCTTGCGTAAGTGTGTCGAAAGCGTCATTGTCGACCGTATCCTGCACAACCCGGCGCTCATCTGTTCTGAGTGGTCGAAGTGCTGCAGGCGAGGCCGAGTGCTCATTAGACACACTCGGCTGGAGAGTGCAGTCAGATGGTCACGCTTGCAGGTACGGACTTCTTGAGAGTCATTTGTATATGGTCGAGACATTGGAAGGACCTGACTTGGACGCGATCTTGGGAGACCCTGTGATTGCAACACCCATCTACTCCGGACCTCTCGAAATTTGACCCAAGACCTGATCAAGAAATATTGTGCCAAGCTCGAATCCCATCGTCGAGACGTCGTAGCAGGAATTTACTCTCAGGACCCATTTCCCCGCGAATTGTGGTTAACCAGCTCGTTCTTCTATGCCTATATTTTTGCACACCAGTGGTTATTACAGGCTTTCTTATCCCATGCTTATTGCAGAAGTCGCTGGTAATGAAGCCGGACATGTGCCATTCTTCGCTTGTACTCGAGGTTTCTTGCGAGCGATGACGGAAAGAAGCTAGGTAAACGGTTTGGCGCCCCTCCGATATTCATTGAGATTCGAGGTCTGTTACAATCCCCATGTCAAGGCTTATCGATGTGGCTCATATTTTCAAGGACGTGACGTCTTTCTCGGAGGCGCCATCTATGATTCGAAAGCTGGACCTCAATTTCAGAATTTGGCTGGCTCTTTCCGCCTGGAAAACGATTCTGGGTACAATTTCAAATACGCGACATCTTTCTTTTGGGCCTTGAAAAGGGCGGTCACATGGCAAGCAGAAGAACTAGTCAAATTAGATGCGCAAAGATGCATAATGGTCTGCGTGAGGAGATTAGTATGGTTGAATTTGACCCCCTTCGGCGTCCACAGGCGGAAATGATTGTAAAGCAATTTCTTCGCCACCATTCCGCACGCTGGGCTGGACAAGACAGGCATTGGGATAACTGGGTGGCAGCAACTGGGGAACAACATTTTCTACAATATTCTATTCAATTGGGACACCCCAACGGGAATTCGGAGTGACGCAGGAGAAAATTTTGGCGGCGTTGAGCAAGGCAGGTTTGACCATGGACTCTCGGCGCCAATACTTTGCCATCAAGGTTGTCCAGAAGTTCCTTGCACGACATAAACTCGCTCCTATGCTGTATTGCAGATTTTCGCCCGAGGACATGGTGATACCGAAACATCGAGTCCCGCGTCATATCATGACGGAAGGCTTGCCTCCCCCAACTGAGGGTGGCTTGGGTTTCATCTCAGTGGAGAACTTCGCATCTCAGGTCCATGCTGCCAAGTACAAGAGTTATATCGAGAAGGCCCTTCGAGATGTAACTGACCTTCTGGAGAAGAATGGATACGTTCATGGCGACTTGCGTCCGAATAATGTCACACTCAGGGTCACGAAGGAGCAGAATTCATTGTGGCCTGTCTCTCTCAATTACTTGATATTCGTATCGTTGGCTTCGACATGACAGCTATTCTAGGGCAGGCGAGATATCCAAAAATTCGACCGTTCAAGATCAAGTACCTACCAAATCCAGACAAGCGTCCACATATATGCTGACATTCGTGTTCGTCGGCGAGTCAGCAAAGAAACTGCGACAAGATAGGGACTTACTTTGTGTACGGTATAGGCTGATGACTCCCCATTTGCGCACTGACTTCTCGGGCTTGCCTTTTTCGGCCTGACAATCGCAAGCACTGGCCCCACCGTGATAGGTTCGGAGCAAGCCCTTGCTCCGGTCTGGGCACCGGACACCTTCGCAGCTCGCCTAGCCACAAACTGCCACAAAGTACGAGCGCGCGCAAGTCGCACCGAGGTGAGAAAACCTCATGCCGCTCGTCGACGACCTTCGGTGCTGGTAGAAGTGATGTTAGCTCGAGGTTGGGAGTGCACAGGCAAATGATTGCGGAATCAAATTTTCTAAAATTTGACCCCCCTTGCCCGGTTGTAAGTACATAGAAAGTTTAGCCCCGAGTGTCACACACGCCAGCCCAACGTAGATCACGGAAATATTTTGATTGATAGAGGAGGCTCTTATGTGGCATCGTCAACAGGTACTTACCAGGCGTCATATTCGTGAACGTCAGCTTGCTGCTTCCGAATCATGTGATGCCTGGCTGGCGAGGCTAGAGATCACGAGGCTACCTTTCTTTAAATTTTTGGGGCAGTCTCGTCGATGTTGAAAACCTGGTCCACTCAGCACAACTTCGTGCACCTGCTAATACGCTACAGATAAAACTTCTCAAGGTTCTATCAATATTCGCGCGGAATCTGCTTCAGAGCTGTCACTGTTCTTTTTGCCTTCAGCCCCACCTCTTTTATTTGAAAGAGCGGAGCCTCCGATGCTCTCGAGTCTGACGATGGGCTTGCCATAAGTAGAGTCGCAATAGAAAGCGGAGATCAAAGCTACTTATTCCTTTCATCCGTCCATTCATAGGATGCCTCGGTGAGGTCGGCTTGTTGGACGCTCTTTCGATGTCTAGCCACAATGCACCTCAACCTCACATAGATGTCAGACTGGGCTTAGGGGATCTCGGGTCTAGACAAAAGGCGAGTGACCTTACGTAGTCGATCGATCTGCAATAACTTATAAGCTCATGTTCATGCTGGTATCTCATTACGTGAACCACAAAGCCGACTGTGTACATATAGAGCCCGAAGAATATTGAAATCCTCAGCAACGCTGATCATGCCATCTCTTGACCGGCTCCGCGAACTTGAAGAGTGCCAAGGATGCTTTGCTCTTGAAGAAGAAGTTGGACATAGTCTCCAACACTGCTCAGGATGCAAGTTGGCGCGCTATTGCGTAGGTTCTATGTCGTAAACATGCAATTCTGCGCAAGGCCTGAAGTTCTGATTTTCCGCTCTGTTTACAGAGCAGAGAATGTCAAGTCAAGGACTGGCCGAGCCACAAAGTGACTATGTGCCGATTGGCAAGACAGAGAAGGTTGATTACGAAGTCCGCACCCGCGCTGGCATATGGGCTGTCTATGAGAAAGGCAGACTCCCAACTCAATCTTTGGGTTGCAGTGCGTCCTTGCTTTCTGTATCATTGTAAGCTTCAACATGGTAACTTCCACTGAATATGTATAGGAAAACGCTCTGATGTTGCGAGATCTCGCTAATCGCACTTTGAAAGCTCAAAGTGCTTTAGACGCGAGTCTGAAGTCTGTTGACTGCTTTGTCGTCATTTATGCTGATACGAGCGTTGCAAAGGATATTGCATCAGCTGAAGCGCGCCTGGAAGTCACAATCAGTCGTGCATGTGCCCTCCCCATCAATGAAGTGCAGGGGTATTATCCACAGCTCGATGATGTCTCACTGCAGTCCATAATGGAACAGAGACGGAAGTGGCAGGCAATTGGTCGTAATTCCTTCCCCGTTTTCTTGGACATCTCAAGTCTCAAATTAATCCAGGTAATACCTAATATGCTTCTCGCCTAAGTATCAAATGTTACATGGGTATCCCAAATAGGCTTAGCCTTCTATACTCATTTATCCCTAGCACACATAACCAGAACCATTGGATTGTACTAAGCTAAGCACGTCGGTCTGATAGACCAGAACAATAAATATCGGAATGGGACCACTAGCTGCCAGTGATATCACCATCATCACACTTCACAACATCAGAAGGACTGCCCTGTATATACCAGGTCAACTGTTTTACACGAATAGGATGCAGCGAGAATACAAAACCTCTGCAAATTGCTTGAAGTATACATGTACCGGCTGCACCGGGCAAACCCAATGTACCTGGTAACGCGGGGACGTGTCAAATTGAAGGCCCGCGTCGCGGTCGCGCGTTTATGTGTGTAGGACCAACCTAGGAGATCAAAGTCTGTGGCCGGTATCATACATAGTCATGATTGCTGAAAAGGCTGCGAGTCATCTTCGAAATCGGGTTAAATCCGCCGTATTTGAGATCACAGATCCTGCCGTACAGTCCAGTCCATATTCATGTTGGAGATCGGGGAGCGGGAAGTGGAATAGTCGAGCAGTAGGGTTGCTATTACAAGCCGGTGCGAAAGTTGTCAGGATGCGAAAGTGGAGTGATGATGTGAGCCTGAGTTGCGGGAGGGAATCCTACAGACGACGCAGGGGTATACATGTTCGGAAAGTGGAGCGGGAAGGGGATTGGCTGACAGAGGTAGGATCGAGCAGTAGAGTCGCCAACGCGCGTTGGTGCGAGTGGCAAGACGCAGCTTTTGTGCTACGACTTGAGTAAATGAATGCATATAGACGGCTGAATAGAGTTTGTGGAGTGGTGATTGGCAGTCGATAGGAAGTGCGGTGGATCTGTGCGGAATTCAAAGGGACATCGTGCAGGCATTGGCAAAAAATTCTCGTGTAATTTGGAAGTCGAAAACGAAGGTCTGGCTGGTGAATCGAATACATTGCGAGGCGTCTGATTGGTGAATGACAATGTCGGAGACAGAAGATTCTGTGTACAGGGCGTGGTCCTGAAAAGCTAGAGGCCATAGAGGGCTAGGGAGACGATCGAGGGAGTATTCACAGCAGCGCAGAGGGGTCGGCGAAATCGAAAGGGAGACGGGACACAGTAGGAAAGAGAGCTTCACGAGGCCGTGAATATTTGAATGCCAAGGGGGTCGATGGGGACATTGTGGGGCATGAACAGCGGTGTGAGGGCGAGCAGATTAAATAAAGGAACTGGTTGGTGCAGCAAAAACTTGGACTCGAGCTGTGCATCGAAGGTGAGTACTAGTGGCAGATGGGGTTTGCTGGCTTCATCGACATTGGGAAACAGTAGTGCAGCTCAGAGCGTGAAAGGCGACATGAAGTTTCGGGTGAGCCCCAGTGAGCAATGGGAGGTGGCGTTTGGAGGCGAAAAAAATTTTCATGGCCTTACATAATGCGTACTATTAATTGTCTTGGCTTAATCACAGCCACTGAATGTTAAGATCGATCATCGATCTCTGGCGATCTTATTTTAGCCGCATTACAGAATCGCCGGCCTTAATCACAAGAAATAGGAAGAACATGAAGCAAAAGGAGAACTCCATCAGCTCCTTCCGGCGTCTCCTGGCCTCTTCTCGGTCTATAATGACCTCTTGCTCACGCCTCATGACCTCCTGCTGCCGCTTCATGTCTACTTGCTCCTGCTTCAAATCTTCTTGCTGCCGCTTCAAATCTTCTTGTTGGCGCATTACGTTCTCTTGTAGGCGCATCACCGCCTCTTGTGCGACACACAACTGCGAAAGTCTCTCTTCCAAAGTTTTTATTTTTTCTACTATACGACAGACGTATTTAGATGTATTTAAGGTTTGAGTTCGAGATAAATGGCCAATTGAGTCAATTCAATAATGCATTCGAGGGGAAGGGAGCAATATGACGAAGAGACTGTCAGTCACATTGATCAAGTTCAAGGGTATATAATGCATACCCATTTCGTTTCGATCTTGATTCGATATCCCACCATTGTAGCGCGATGTCTCGTTGTTTTGGAATATTCCACCATTGATAGTGACGTACGAAGCCCCGCGAAACCACGAGGCCATGATTTGGGAAGGTACAACGGGTGAGGGGCCCGATACGCTGTTGCGTCTTCGCAGCTCGTAATTTTCCATTTTGTCTTCACTGCGACGACGTCAGTGATGCAGTAATGGTGAACATTGCAGAATGGTTGACAAATTCTTACCGATTGCGGGGCCGATTGGATATTCTCGAGGTCGGTACCAGATGAGGGGTACGGATCGAAGTCAAGATTAGAGATTCCCAATATGGAAGGCAGACACGGGAGTGGCTGTGTCCCGACCCCGTGGGCGCGACATTCGACCTGATCACTCTCGCAGGTTGATCCCCAAACCTTTATAAAACCATAATAGGCCGCGATATCCTTGCAGCAAATTTGCGGTCGCCTTTTGAGACCATCTTGCCTTCTGAGCTTCCTTCATCGGAGCAAATTGGACGACGGAAATGCATTCTCGATCGCAGCCAAGTTGATCAAGCACCAGAAGAGAAACTTTAGTCACACAGTCCCGAGGGTCGGCAAAGGCGAGCGTGCGGCGGACTGAGATATGTATTGCCCTTCGTCGTCGTCATCACTATGGTTTAGCAGGGTTTAGGTGCGCACGGAAAGGGGAGAAGAGGGTCAAACATGCTGAAACTAAACAAGGATCGGCATTTGGAGCTGAGGCCCGACAGAGACCTTCGTCCGTGAAGTCGTGCCAAAATTGTTGGCCACGGAGGCCTTGGCGATACCAATGCCGGTATTACGCGGAAAGGGCCTCGCTTTAACAGGAAGTGACTGGCTCAAGGAGTTTGGAATTAAAGGACTCAAAGTTTGGAGAGGAGACGGAGGACGAAGCATGTGCACTGGAGGGCAAGTTGACAAAGGAAGCGAGAGCACAAAGCGGATATCGTTCCAGGAAATTCTAGGGGGATCAAGGCCTCCGGAATGCGTATTGGAACATATGTCAGTACCGCCATTCCAGACGATGTTGAGTGATCTCGCAGGCTCGTCACGTCTGTCTTGAGGGTCAAGAATGAAAGAATGGAGGCTCTGGCGTGCGGATCCCTCGGGATGGGAATGTTAGCACTGAAAGCGAGCTCGAGGAATATGGGGTCTCACAGCAGTGTTTCTGCTTGTAAAGACTGGACAACGAAGGGCGGGAAACCATGGAGAAACGCATGCGTCAGGACTTCGCACTGGAGTTATGTCCCTATTACTGGACGCGGCCAGGAGGCTGACATGGCCTTGGGAAAGGGTTCTGGACGGACAGATGTCTCGGAATGTGTGCTGGAGAATGAGTACTGAAAGTGAGCACGAAGCGAACCTGTGCCTTGCCGTGACAGAAGGTTTGGGAGAGACAGATGGCAAAGGAATGTATATTGAAGGATGTGCTGCTGGAAACCAGAGTAAGGCCGATGGAGCAACTGGCAGACAGGATAGCGCAAGTAGTGCCTCACAGCGGCAGGTCCGGACTTTTGGGTATGTTTGCATAATGAGCCGGCACGAAGTAGATATTGTCCCGCAGCGACGGGGTCTGTCTGCCAAAATTGAAAGCTCAAAGAGGATCAGGGATGCCATGTGAGGAGGTGTGAGTCAAAGCTAGGGAGTTCTGAAGAGCCAGGCGCCACAAGAACGTGTCCTGATGTTCTTAGCACTGAGTATCGGGATCCCAAGTACCGGAAGCAAGCATGTCCTAGATATTGTCTCGCAGTAACGATGTTGTTTGCGAGGGCTTAATAGTCAAGGGAAGAGAGTCATGGAGGAACGCATGCCTCAGGGATTTGTACTGGAGCATATGCTGGTCCTTGAACCCAAAGCTGGCCGCATCTGGCAGGGACAGAAAATCTGCCTGCGGAATAAGGGGAATTTGGGATGACGGAGACCTCGGAAATGTGTCCTTGACTCTGTCGGTACTGGAAGCCTACAGGAAGTTGATATAACATATAACCTCTGAGCGAAGTCAGGCCTGTCTCGCAAGGAGCCGAGAATCGGGGGCAGCAAGCTCTGAAGGGCGGGGCGCTTCGACACTGTACTGGAGGATATGGTAGTACTGGAAGCCATCACGAAACAAAGATCAACTTACAGAGTAGTTTAATTTAATTTATCGACGAGAACTGGACAGCCAAGAGGAAGCGGCTCTGAATGGACGGAAGCCTCGGGTATTCGAACTAAAGATATGCTGGTACTAGAAGCCAACACGAGGCCGATGGGGTATCGCAGCGGCGTCATGCCAGAAGTTGAGGTCAGAGGAACAGAGCTCTGAGAGGGCAGGATATCAAGAATGTAGTGCTTGAGGATAGGCTGGATGCGGAGGCGACACCTAGTAGATATGTCCCTTATAGCATCGAGATCATTTCGCAATGAAAGGGGTTTAGAGAGAAGCAATTCTGGAGGGATGGATGTATCCGAATGTTCAATGGGGCGAGTGGAAGCCAGCACGAGACGGATGGTCTTGCAGGGCCACACATCTGTCTTGTGACGAGTTAAAAATGAAGCCCTGGCCTGCGGATGCCTCGGGGTGTGTACTGAGATGGATATTAGCGCTGGAAGCAAGTACGAAGCAGATATGATTTCACAGCCTTGTTTCTGCCTGCTAGGATTGGATGATCAAGGGAGGAAAGCCATAGAGCGACGCATGCCTCAGAAAGTTGGACGGGAGCGTGTGTCGGTACCGCATTCCAAAAAAGCAACACCTCCTTGTTCAATCGTGGCATATTGCACTTGCGGCCCCGTGGAGAACTGTACCTCAGACACGACATGGTTGCCATTGTCCAGCCTGTCGGAGAAGACGACGCGCATGATAGCGGTTCGGGCGATGATGTTTAAGTTGGCACGCTGGTAGCGAACATCCCACCGACGTTGGCTCCAGAATGGCTATTGTCGAAATGGCCACACCAGCTGCTTGGACAGAGGGAAACTAGGCCGCTTCATAGAGGTACCAAGCTAGACTGTACATCTTGAATCAATTGCGAGTATTCATAGAAAGTGTGCTTACCATCAAGGATATGGAGCATGCACATGGCCGTCCGGATAAGAACGTCGGGTCCGCCATGGACATGGAGGGGTGCGGCAAGCATGAGAAAGTAGAAGCACTGGTTAGAGATGAGGGTGTTCAGGAAAAGGGCATTTTTTTTGAGGACGCCACGTCAACCACGGCTGTGTCCTTTTATAAACTCCTGAGTTTCTACAAGATGTTTCAACAGAGGCAGCTGTGGTATGGAAGCCGACATGAGGCCAATATGATCTCACGGGCTCGTCATGTCTGTCTTGAGGGGTTTGGAGTTCAAGGAAGGAAGCTCTGGCAGGTCGATGCCTCAGAATGTGTGCTGAATGGAATGTTGGCACTAGAAGTGAGGATGGCGCAGATATGGCCCCACGGCAATAATTCTGCCTGCAAGGGCTGAATAAATGAAGAGGGAAGCCATGGAGGGGCACATGCCTCAGGAATTCGCACTGGGGCATATGTCGGCACTGGAAGCTGGCACTGGCCGACATTGCCTCGCAGCGACAGCAGGTTTGCCTTGCAGGGAGCTTGAGCAAAGAAAGATAGATAAATTCTGGAAGGAGGGATGCCTCGGGATGTATATTGGACGAGAGGTTGGGACTGGAGGCGAGCACCAAGCGGCTATAGTCATGCCTGCAAAATTTTTGATAAACAAGGAAGGAAAGTCAAGGATGGGCCCCATGCCTCAAGGATTAGCACTAGGGCATATTTTGGGATTGGAAATCATTGTCAAGCCGATGTCAGACATCGAGGGGGTCTGAGAGAACTCGAGGCTCGTTGGAAAAGAGTGCTGCAAGGCTGAATGCCTTCAGGAAGTGTTCTGTAGCACATCAAGGAAGGAGAGACCCAGGTATGGATCTGGAAGATGTACTGGAGAATGTTGCCCAACGTCCGGTCGACCTTGCGGCGAGTCAGGTGTTAGACGGTATCTGCTTTTAGCCCGGCATATCTAGGGAAGGAGACATTGTAATGATAAGTTCTTGAGGACTGAGGACAGGAGTCCTAAAGTGAACACGATCTTCAAGGTGATTGGAGTGATGACAATCAATCGAAGAGCCAACGTAAGGCAACGATAGTAGGTCTGTCCAGTTCTGCGCCAACACTATGCGGAGCCTTGGTTTGCTGGTGCAAGGGCCCTGATGTTAAATGGAACTTGCAAAGGGGTGAAGGGAAGGTCCACGAAATTTGAGGCAAATCTGTCGCCTTTAGTCAGCAACGAAGTTCGCGATTCCTTTTATCGCCAGAACACTGGGAACGGCTGAAGTGATCTGCAACAAGCCAATTAGCCTACGCCGAACAACGAAATTACATCGGTTTGATGCAAAGCTTGAAGGTTTGCTCTTACCTCCAAGAAAAATCTGGTCGGGATGAGGCGAGAAGGCAAATATGAGTCATGACTGGTATCGATTAAGTTTCCATTGATCATTGATCCTGTCTCAACCCCTTAGATAATGTTTAGTTGTTCACACCCAACAATGATGTCGTTCCTGCTCTCCGCCACTCTCAACAATGTTTCTACCTCTATTTCAGCATCAGCTTTTCGTTTACTGTAGTCTGGGTGATGCCAGCTATATAATCCCACTCAATTCTTAGTTTATTTAGCAGTTTATTTAGTGAAAAGCGCGTGTTGCGCGTGGTGAGCGTGCCTATTTTTAATCGCCGTTCGGCTGAGTCACAATGTTTGGCTGGTTAAGTACAAGTGGCTGTGGGCAATTGCGAATCGCAAAAAGAAGGTCCTATGGTATTAGCCCACTGTTGTGGCACCCGTCTTTACGAGCTTCCTTAAACACGATCCTTGCCTGACAAAATTCAAGAAAAGGGTTTGAAGGTTGAGATCGTTGCCTTATAAGGAAAACACGTGACATAAAAAAACCCGTTTCTAAAATTTTATCAGGCAAGGAAAGGGTTTGCGAAGGCTCGTAGACACGCCTGCCGCAGGAGTGTAGTCGGGTATATCGACCTAACCTAAGCGAGAAAAAAAAGGCTGAGCAAAACAGCAAGCGAATGCTTACTGGCATACTCGGCTCTCTTCCACGCGCGTGCATTGAAGGGAGAAAGAGGGGAGAATTTTCTTTTTTCTTGAGAAACCACACACACTAGTTTCCATAGTCGAACAGGTCCGTAGAAAATTCTAGCCTGTGAAAGCAGGAGGGAACAATCGCGCGCAGCCTATTGTTGCTAGCGAAGGGTCAGGCCTGTCATTGAATTGATCGCTCTTAGAAGAAGATGACAGAGTTGACATTTCTGGTATAGGACTTCCAAGAAACTCATGTCTGGACCGAGAGTGCAGAAAGCGTCCAGCTATTGACCAAGGATTTGAAGGGAAGAGATTTGGTTAGGAGTCGCGGCTGAAGCCCAACTGAAACCACAAAGCCATATATCTGCAAAGACATCCATGTTAAAAACGGCTGCACCGTCTACTATGCTGCCCATATGGATGTTTCCGGGCTCTTCAGAAGCTCTTGACGAGTTGAGCAACCAATTCCCTGCACTTCGCTGAGTCATCATTGACGACGACCATGGCCAATGCCACTCAAAGGAAGTCTGTGCATTCCCGGATCAGATTAGCTTGATACGACCCCTCTTATACACATAAGACAGGTTGTTCGCCAAGAACGTCATTTCGTTGCCCGATTGCCGTACGTCTTGAATATAACCGAGGAAGTGCAGAAGGACGGCTCGACAGAGTCCCTGGACCTGGTGGACTGATTAGTCACCGAGACCTTCTTTATAAAATTGTAAATCTCTGCAACAACCACTTTACAAGCGAAAAAAGCCCTAAGCAGGGCAAAGACTGGGGCTTGACGCGTTGGTTCTTCGAGAACCGGCAAGAGCAATTCAAAAAGGGTACACGAGATCCTGTTCCTTTCCTGTCCTTGACTTGCATATGCGCCAGCTCCAATTCCGCATTGCCTGTCAGCCTGATGATGTCGAGGATCCGACGGACTGTCACAGGGAGCAACTTTTGCACGTTCTTGAGAGGACACTTGGCAAGTCGGGATGCACACCGCATGCCAAGCATCAGAACCGACGCATTGGTAGAGTACAGGGCCCAGGTCTTATAAATCCTCTCGTTGAACTCTGGGAACTCCCCAATGCACCACTCAAAATCAGGGTGGCCGGATACGCGTCCGTCGTGTTTAACAACCCCACTGTAGAAGACTCCTCGAGCTTGGCAGTACTCCGCGATGTGGGAAAGGATGTGTATCGACCGCTG
>NHYE01005041.1:0-12155 GCA_002938385.1 Gymnopilus dilepis | reverse complement strand
AATTCGCTACTGCACTCTATTGTCTTTTCCTTCCGTTGCTGTGACCTCGCCAACACAGTCATGGCATGCCCCCGCATTAGTCCAATGCATATCTGTAATATGTCTGAATATATCCCATGTTGATAATGATAGTTACCAGCTAATGTATGCGTTTTTATGTTGAGTTTGCAATTTTCATTCTCCCACTTTGTGATCTGAATTTGGGTGCCAGATGTATTATCGCGTCCAGAGTTTATGGACATTCGGCAGCGCATTTTCAATACAAGAAAATGTTTTGTCACGGTAGCTACTTCAAGAAATAAAAATGGTGTAGAAATCACTGTCAGAAGAGATTCCTTGTCTTGCGGCCGCAGAGAACAAAATTCTGGGCCTTATATTTTGACTGAAGATGATTGTTTTGTTTCGATCCCACTTTTTTTTCTACGTAATGCCAGGAATGTGCTGTCAGTCAGATGAGATGTCAATAACATCTATCAGAGTTTGGTAAGCAACATTCGAGACAGGTCTGAAGAAATCGTTGCCTCTACCTTCTGAAATCACTGAAACTGGGGCCTTGACAACGACCTCCTCTTCGGAATCCGAAAATAGTTCAATGACCTCACAGGAGGTGGTTCCAGACGCAGCCGGTTTCCGGAGTCGGGAAGTGCAGGCTATCAAGTCCTTGAAAGCGATATTGAGAGGCGGTACCTCGTCATCATCACTTACATGAATAATGGGTTTTTGACACGACGACTGCCTCGCTGATGTATTCCTGACAGCTGGCTGGATTGCACTGCCTGAAGAATGACTTATCTCCAGTCTTGAATGATGTCTCGGTGGACAGGAAACACTAGCTTCCATTGATGAACCGTAATTTCGAGGGTAAATCCGATTCTCCGAACGACACGTCTGATCTGGAGTGTTGGAGGAAATTGTAGACGCCTCCACCTCAGACGCGAGACGCAAGAGCTCAATGGGCGGTGAGCTGTGGCGACCGTAACGGTATTTCTTGGCCTTGCCTGTTCGATTCTTCAATGAGTCGTGTAGAGCCCACAGCTTTTTCAAATCCCATCTTTGGGCATCGGTGAGCCTGCCAGTAACGAATTTGAGTTTTCTGCAGGTGAGGCCGAAATGTGCCTCGGCATTGCACTGTCGATATGGGCAATCGTCGATCAGATATTTTGTTAATTTTTTCAAAGTTGAACGAGTCACCTTGCAGTACCATCGACCGATGTCGTCGAAGTCTTTGCCTCTACCAAAGCAAATATCCATTTCCCAATTGTGGCCCCTGCCAGACAGGTCGATCAGGGAACATGCTTCCTGTTGGCTGGGGGCAAATGAACAAGCGAGACTCCTTATAGCTGCCGAAATTTCATCACGACGAGACTTAAGACTAGCCTGTTCTGCAAGGCGCAGTTGGCGGCGGTGATCTTTGACGTGAGGGGGGAGGGAACGGGACTTGTACGGTCTGGCAGCCATACGAAGCTCTTCTTCCCGCAAGCGTAGGACCGCACTTATAAACCTCTACAGTGGTAGTCACAGGAGGGGCTTGGATGCAGGGCTTGTAGGTGGCAGTAGCCACGGACACACGCCTCGTGGCTTGTAGAAGCGAATTCCAAGATGCTCTCGAGATAACGTGGGGCAGGGTCCTGCAACTTTTCTGGACGTGCTTACGAGCTTGAATCTGCTATACCCAAGAAATGAGACTTGTCATTCTTTCTTTCGTGCCCTAAAGCTTAAATAGTCGCCGTACCTCACAACGATGCCTTCCATAGCTTCATTTTCTCACTTCTCGTGTGGTAGCATTAATACTCCCAAACTTCACGCCATTCCGAGGAGCTAAGATCGATGAAACACCCCTGGAGAGCACTACTAGCTTAGACAATCAGCTCGGAGGTGACAAAGCAGGAGACCTGATAGAGGTCGAGTAAAACTCAATCTAGATGTCCTCGCCTGAATGGTAGGACGAATGAGGATGGTTGATTGTGCATCGCTTTTTCAGACCAGCTGTGCGAAACCGTGTTTTGCAGGAGTTTCCTGAAAATGATCAAGAGTGAAGTTTTGCACGCAAATAAGTACGTCAGCTTGTTACTTTCGAATCATGTGATGACTGGCTGTGCCAGCCTGCCACTGCCAGGCTGAGGCTATTAGGGTTGAGTCCAGTGACCTGGTCAGTCATCTGACACTGGCAGTAACTAAGTCTATTATGCTGTTACAGCGTTGGCGCATCCTTGTATTGGACTCCAGAATTATAACGCGCTCACTTTCTCCATTCATTTACGGCGGCCCTTCTTGAACGCGGAGTCCACTGGAACCATATAGAGAGATGTCGGGTTGTATTACGATCCGTGTGTCCTCACCAACTGTTGCTTATCGCTGGTCTGAGAGACGGTGCCCGTTTCTAAGGTCAGAGACAATCGCGAAGACGAACCATCGTGTTTTGAACTGGTTAGAACAGTATGTGTCATTTTCCATCTACGTTTTTTAGCTTAGGTTCCTTCGGCTTGCGTGCCCCTTTCGAATATGAAATACTACCATGTTAATTGCAGATATACCAACCCATTGGCCTTTTCTTTGTGTACGCATCAATGACGCATCGCACCGGGCTTCCAGGATCCTGACCAGGAATCACAGGGTTCAGTACGTTCTCGCCCCGAACATGTTGAGTAGGAATCAAAATCTCTTCTAACCTATCCCGACATTGTACTCGAGTTAGCTTTAGCCGGCTTGGAAATTGGAGGACCATCTATCAAGACGGTCGACGGGAGTTCCGTGCTTGGTGGCGGCGATTGGGACCACGATGGAGCTATCACCATGCTTGGGGTGCCTAAGCAGTGCTGATGGCAGGATTAGCACTTGTAGCTGCACCGGCCTCAATGCTCCTCCGTTGTCATCTCTGACTGGGAATGCCGTCAGCAGCAACGACGACAAGAGTCGTTGCCATATTGGCGACTTGGGAGTGCTGTCTAATGCTGTCCTCCAAGATGATTCGGGGCTGTATGGAGCCAGGACAATATGCGGACATTGGAGCATTGGTTGTGGTGATCGAAGGTACGGTCTTTCCGTCTTTCAAAATGGTCTGATGAACTAACGTATGTTTCCAGTGACTTGTAGTACCGGACTCATCAGCGCGACATCAACGCGCAAATTGTTATCCAGTACGAACCGGCTCTCTGCAACCCAGTCAAACCGACTTCAACTTGCCCTCTTTGCCTGTTTGCCCTAAATATGATCGCTGATATTCTTTGGGCCCTCATCCGACCTTTCTCTTCCCACAACTCTGAGTGTCCTCCAATTTATGTGTTATCCTCTCTACTTCACCTCGTGTTCTCCATTCATGATTGCCAGCTCTGCAACGACGCACCCCGGCAAGTAGTCCTCACATCATGGTCTGCCTTTCCCGCCATCCAATTCCTGTCTTCTACACCGTCGCAGTCGGCCTTCCTGTTCGCGACCCCTCCTAGATGCTTCGCCGCTCCAATATTTCCGCTGCATCTCTCGTTGAAAAATTTCCTCCACCGTCTTTTAACAGCCACCCTTTTTGCTCGCTCTATAAGGCTCGCCCATGAGCTTTCTACCACCACCCCTTCGCGTCCACCAGACACCTAACGAGTCTTCTTTCTACTTACTTATCTCACTTTGGTGGCTCAACGGCACATCTTAGCTTCATGACGACCACATATTCACCCGCTATTCTTCCATCGCCCGAAGCAGCAAGGTATCCTATGTCTCTGCCATTATATTATTTTCTTTACTCTTCTGGACGTTCGTTCGAGCTCTCGAATTCATCTGAGCTCACTGTCGACCTGACAGGTTTCTCGCATATATTCTTTTGTAGACTATCTGTGTCACACTCTCCTCTTCCAACCTCGCCCCTCTATTTGGCTCGTTCGACGCGGTTAAGTTCCCTATGTGCATGGTAAGTCATTCTATGGTTTGGTCATGAGTTTGACAGTCTTCCCCATTTATATGTATCTGGGAAGGATGACATCCCCGCCAATATTTATGGAAAGAGCTTTAGTGATCATTTGCGTGTCGAAAATACCTGCTCCGAGCTCTCTACTCTGACCTTAGAACACTCTCGTCAACGACACTACATGCTTGCATACCACTGGCCAGAGTCGTGTTCTCCTGGTATTTTGCCGCCACTGAATGCTGTATCAGGTTCAGGTTGCTCATAACTACTGCAAGCATTGCGTACTTTGTCTCCTCGGTGTGCGCTGAAGTATCTCATTGATAACAAACGTTTGACAAGGCCCTTCCCTTCGTAGCACACGACAACTGAACTGGCAAATTTTCTTCAGGACATGTTTATAGGCTGTCACAGGTCTACGACAGTCAGACTCACATTGACAAGTACTGTACTGTGTGCAGCTAAGTAATGATTACGTACTTAACGACGAAATCCACGTGATGGACAAAAACTGAGGCCTGTTTATACTGCTCTTCCCTGCCACAATGTCGCCTTCCCCTGCGCCTTCATCCCGTTCCAGCGCTTCGTACTCGGATAGCTCTAGGGAGCCGTTTACAGGTGATAGTTCGTTCGGCAAAGGGCGTCGTCGTAGTCCCCGCATTGGAGCAAATAATAGCAAGAGCGGCGGCATCGTCCACAATTCCGGGCGAGGACTGTGCCGACTTCGAAATGTGTCCACAGGTGGCATAACGAAAGGTACAGTTATGGGTCGTGCCCCTCCGCTGCACCGCTGATCCAATATATGTCAGGCTATAAGTTACTCGTTCCCAAATTCAATGTCAGTCCGATACATAGACGCCATTTCCCGGATTGCCTGCTAAAGGCCCTTTTCAGTTATGTTTTTTCTGCAGACAAGGAGGCCATGTGCGAACATGTTCAAACTGCCAGAACTTCGCTGCCTGTCTCTCAGTGGAAGGTCAGGTCGGCTGCGTTCCAGCATCCGCGTGTCCCGACAGTGCCTTCGTGTGTCCAACGTGCTATCGAGACAGGGGCTTGTCTGTTCCAGTAAGAATCGTCTGTCACAATCACGAAGCAGAGTATTTTGATAATTTGATTGAACAATATTCAAGTATCCTGTTCCAGCTAGAAGCAGCGGTTCGAGCCACAAAGGCATGAACACAGATCCGATCATCATGCTCTCCGTGTATTGTAATGAGACAACACACTCGAAGGCGTCCATCTGCGTTCTCGAAGGGTTACTAGATGGTTTGTTCAGGGCTAAGGTAGGTTCTATCTCCTGGAGGGTATTGACATCGCTGAATTGTCTTTCAGGAATCGCACTTGCTTAATTTTACTCTTCCGTTTACTGATCTTGCCAAAAGGCAAGAAATCAAACAACTTCAAGCATTCAACTCGTTAATGCGCGACTTTCTGGGGTATGTCTTGGGTGTATCATACGAAAAAGATTGTTTCATTTCTTACCCGAATCCTAGATCAAGGACAAATTGCCGTTTTGTCCTGCTCCTTCAGACCCATGCTGACCCAATTTCTGGTGATCTACTTTTTGGACCAAATAAAGTCACAAGTCTGGACATGGTTGGCAGTTCTTGGCATCTACATGTCTACTTGGTTAAAATCGTCTGTTGCAGATTCTTAGGCAGTTACTGACTTTGCCACCCACTGGATGTGGCAATTCTATCCTTCTATTGAATTCTTGTGGGGGGTTTATCAAACATAACAAAGACAAGCTTCCTCATATTGCGTGAGTTGTGAATGGGTGTAATCCATTCGTAAATAATGCTTGTTCCCCAATTCTAGGACAGAGTTTGGCTTCAATGCCATTTTTGGCCTCACTGGCCATTCAGTCGATCCTCTTCTTGTGTCAAAATCTCTGTTCTACAATATAATCGATCTGCATCTCGTCGGAGGAGAAAGCTTGCAGAAGGTGCTGCAGCGATCAGCAAATACTGAACTGCTGTCACACACTTCAATCACCGCCTACATCCAGGGTTCCGTTTATACACTTGTGGGTGCATCCCTTCGACACCGGCCAAATGGTGTTCCAATCTGCTGCCCCCAATGTGAACAACCAGCCTCGTTCGTTTCGCTCTCATGCAACAACACAATTGCTAAATTCCGGTGCCGCCAACTTTTCCACGATCCCCACTCAAGCCCTAGGCACTGGAAGGAAACTCTTCTGTTGAGTGATGACACTCGGGTTGTAGGGGAGCTCAATGGGTGCCGGTACATCATGGCGAAAGAGTCAATGCCAAAGGAATTGGAATAATGCTTTATTTTAACGTCAATCTACCACTTATTGTCAGTTAAGTCTGCTCAACCTCGACTAGAAGTATCAAAAGTCCACAATGAAAATTGGGTCGAGACCACGTCATGAGACAAGCCGAAATTGCTCACTCTTTTTGAGTTGGTATGAATGTATCATATCGTAGAAATATATTACTTTTTATATGCTGGCTACACCGAGGGATGGAAGGATAAGAACGTGATGGCGAGGTTAGTTGATGTAGGATCATGTCTGAGAAAACAGCTGTGCAGGATCTGACATGGAGGAAGTATGTGGCATGTGATGAGAGAGTCCACCTCCAGCTCGTGAATGTAAGCGAGGGAGTAAAAGTAACGGTAGCATCAGACTCCTTTTACTACCTACAAAAGTCGACGAGTTAGCACGGAACAATTAGAGAGAAAAGAAGACATACCCACGAAGCCTCTAGCGAATGAAAGGGTGGCCCTTTTCACCGAAAGCCTCCGCCTTGCGTTCAAGACAGGCGGGCGACGACGGTCGTCATGGTGCACGGAAAAAGACCTGCGACTTATCTCCGACTACCTGTTGACAAGAGGGTAAGGGGGGAAGCCGGCGCGGGCGTGCGGTGGTGAGTGGCATGCAGAGGTCGTCCACCTCTGCTGGCGAAGAATACTGACAAGGACGGCTGCATGTGCACGCCCACCAGAAGATTGGAATATTTATCCAGAAGAACTGAGACAAAGTTTAAGTTTGCAATAGAATAAGGGTAGCAAAACATGAAGACGTAATCGGACTGCGCGAGTACGATTTTGCACGTGGATGGCGCGTCTTCGAGCACACTCTTCCTCCTAACCGCATCCACTGGAGTCAGGCCCGACAGTGTCAAGGGCGAGGCGCTGGTGAGACGGTGGAATACTCCGCCTTGCTGCTTAGCCGAAAGGCTTCTACCCGTCATATTCACCCCATGAGGAAGCCAACGTTGCGCCATCGATTCCTCCAGGCCGAAGTCTCTACATTAAGCACTGTCGATGGGCATACTTTCAAAAGAGGTCGCATGTCGAAGTCCACAGCATCAAGCACGATGTGTCTTCTCAGAGCTTCTGAAAGCTCTCAGCAAGACCATCTCCAGCGACGAGGCAACGGCGGCCGTCTTACAGAATTTCTTCCAAAAATTGGCTGTCATCAGGTGTCCTCAATGACAACGATGACCTGGATACCATTCACCAAAGCCTGGAAGGTCAGATAAGTAGCAGCTTAAGATGCAACATCCAGTGACTTACCTGGTCGTGTTCCTAGCTGTCAATTGCAAATTTCAGCGAGCGGATCCAAGAGGACGAGCTTTTCTTTCACATTTCCTTTAAGAACTGCCGTCTTCATAATGGGGCAAGTGAAGGTATTGCGGGTCGGACATGCGCAGGGTCGAGACAATGGTTCACGATCAATTGGGTGCAGTACGAGATGAAAACAACAGAAAGATATCTTCTACAGGACATGAATAGTGCCCCAAGCTTAAGGACGCACTTCCTTTGACCCTTCGAGGAAGATGAATTCGCTCTGGCAAAAGCTGCGCACCACAGCGACAGCAGGAGCTTCTGTCCTCATTCAGTAGAAACAGACATCAGTAGCGAGAAACGCCACATGCTTGGAATAGATAAATAGTCGTTAGCCTTGTGTCACTGGAGACAGAAAGACTTAAGTATGCTTGAATCATCAGGTAAGTCCATTCCTCACGTTCTTCGGAAGCTCTGACAGATAGCTGTCTAGTTCTTCAAGCATCTCGGCCATGATCGGAAAGAGGTCGTGGAAGTCATCTAAGTATATGACTGATGAGAGGCTTCGCGACCGTTTCGTTCCAAGAACAACCATGAAAGCGTGTCGAGCTGCCAGCGACGAGGGTGAAAGGCTGAGAAAATTCAAGTAAAATAACGTGCTTCCTCAAATAGGGACTGACGTACCCATGCCAAGTGCTAGAGTGCAAAATAGTCGATTCTATTGTGATTCTTGCTGGGGGTGGGGTTGAGATCGGGTAAAGTAGCGCAGAGGGAAAAGGAGCACTGGCACCAGCCGTTAGAACATGGCTGGGACCATAATCGCGAGATTTAGCGTACCACGACGAAAGCGCAACAAACACGATGATCTTTGGAAATCTAACCAAAATCTGTACCACATATAGCCAGTACGCTGAGCAACCAGTTGACGATACAATTCACCTTCGAGACATCCCCTAATATCCCAGTTTCCTCCATTTCATACTCCCAGAAGTCAACTGTGAACCTCGAAAACCATCCATCGTTTGCCAGTACCCGAAAGTAAACTCAAGCATGCCATGGATCGAGTCCCAGATGGCAGAGACATCGAAAATAGCTATACGCTCGGGCTGCTTGTTAGCCTCGGTCGTACGACATCAGAAGGATAGAAGGACGATAACTGAGTGCATTGACTGGGAAGGCGACCTGGCCGAGTCATCCATGCGCAGCGGTCGGAGTTTCAATAATCATGTGGCTCCTCCCTAATTCGACACCCTGTTATTACAGAATACCTTGTCAATTCAAACGACGGAGAGTCTTTAGCGAGATACTAGGTCAATTCAAGATAACAACTTGGGACTCGTTATCATCTTCGTACTATTCAGCGGCATCATTGAAGGAGAACTGCTCGGAAAGACGGTGCAACGGGCCGTGACCCGACCTGTTCGGCCCCGCCAACCTCACCGCCAACTCACATCCTTTCTCAGCGAGAAGTTCCTGCCGGTGGTCTTTGGGTGGTGTTCCCTATCTCATTCGTTACGGATGTTTATATCCCACAAGATTACACAAGTTACAAGAAAGTGGATTTTGTAATTTATTGGTACATCTATAAAGCCTTAACCAGCGGACTTTTCGGGATTATCAATTCTGGAATTTCAAGCAGGAACAACTAAACGTCCTCGAAAAAGTTAACAAGAGAGGCTTAGTAGACAACTGCACTACAGATGACCGTAGCTCACGAGGGAATAAGAAATTTTGGCATAATGCAGAGACAGAGCTGACAGACGCTTCAAAGGTGGGAGTACAGCAATTCAGAGATCGACAGCCCAGAAAGATGGTGTTATGATCGAGAGATTGTGTATATACCACACTGATCTTCCTTCTCCAAATGAAGCCTCCTTGGGGATCAGCTGGACCCAAGTTCCGCCGAGACCCATCCCTAAGGCCAACAGGCTCAAAACCTCTGTTCCAGGTTCAACAAGTAAGGTCAAATCGTCACAAAAGGGATTGTGGGCCCTGTCCGTTGATTGGTTGCCTCGAGGCAGAGGCTTCAGGATAGTTGGTAGCGTATACACAGGTAGTTCGCCCCTATCCCATGACACGGGCGCAGGCTCCATAATCAATTGAACGTAAGAGCTCAGCAATGAGTTGACGGCATTGGCGGAAATTCCAATATTCTGGAAGGAGAGGGGAGGGAATTCGCACGTTGGAGGTATCATACGTTTTATCCGTCGCATGGACTGCTCAACGATGCCAGGCATGAAGGTCAGCTGTAAAACAATACAGTCAGACCGGGCGCAAAGGTTGCGATAGCTTGTCTCCCAAAAGGAGGTGTCCTCAACTCCCTGCGCTTCGTCTTCCGTGATTCTTCGAGCGTCTTTGTTGACAGAAATTCGATCCGGGACCTGATTGAATTGTTCATAAACCATAGTTGCGTGTTGTGCATCATGACTGACACTCACCTCAGTAGCCAGAGGAAGCCCAGGATGCTCGGGAGTCCCCCACCCCAAGCGCACATAGCAACCATGGCTGAGATCGTCAGGCAGACGCTTCGAAATGACGGCAATGTTGGGAAGCTCCTTCTTGGCACAATCAATGACGCAGATGCTGGAGCGGAGAGAGGATTCGTTCGCAGGGCAAATTTTTCGCCTCAGGATGTATTTGACAAAGAACTCTAACACTGGTGCGATGCAGTCCAAGTTGATAGTCGACCTATGAATCATGCGATGAGAATCTCGGATTGAGAATTTGAGATGACACGTATTCTGACCAGATGAATCCAGCTCGACGTGAATACGATGATAAAAACAATCTGACAATGGAACTCGTGTGGTTAAGGAAAAGGTCGACGCGCCGATCCTCCTTTGAGTCCCAGTAGGGTAGTTCGTGAAGCCATTGTCCTTGGGGAGCACCTTCTTCCTCCCCATCGTCATCACTACCGAAATCTGCTGGCCATTCACACTTGCTGGTGACACCGATAAAGTAGGCGAACTGGAAATCAATTCCATCAGTTGGAAAGCAACGAGATTCAGGAAGACTTCGACACACCATATGCCAAAGAAACCGAGGACCAAGACCTTCCCAAGTGGCAGTGGGCCAAACGCGACAAGTTTCAAAATCATTGGCTGCTTCCCGTAAGCGTCGTCGAGAATCTGTAATATTACTCCTGTGGCCAAAGTGAGGAACTAATGACTGAAGGCCCCAATGAAGAACTGACAGATCGCGACTAGCAATGATACGTCCTTCCTCCCCCGATGCCCAGAAACTGAATATCCTGGAGCAGCTTTCTGGGAATGAACATGCGTCAATATCATAACGAGGTGCTTCGGTATGCATGGTACTAGAGCTTTGTTGCAAGGAAGTCGTTGCGTTAAGAACAACCATCGCGTGGTTATCTCGTTAGATTCTGGCCACGGAGGCCAAGGAAAGATATTACACTTTGGAACTGACCTTGTTCGAGAAGCATGCGGCCCCCGGTAAGTAGCTTCTTCCAAGGAGATAAAAAGGAGAGGGTATTTAACAGCTAAAGGCAAAACGACGCAGCACTTCGACTCTCTTTCTTCCCTAGTTTTGAGCTAGAATAAATGGCCAAAGCATAGGATGCAGAACTCCTTTCTAGGGCTGTAATTCATTACCGGTGAGGGGAAAAGTGAGGCAAAACGTACAATGAGCAAATGCATGAATCTTAAATGGTCCCAATGGGATAGGTCCCCAACGCCGCTATTCAGATTGGCAAAGTGAACACCAAGGGGAGAGATGAGTCCCGAAGAGTGTTTGATGACTTCCCGTCTTGAGTAATATTAGGGGATTTGCAGAGATAGCTTGCAATCTGGATCAAGGCCTCTGCTAAACTTTGGGTTAAGCAACGTTCCGATTTTAAACCTGTGCACATACTCACATACTCAGAGTCATAACGAAATACGAGGACCTCTCATCATGGCCAACTTATTCTGAGGCGGGACAGGGTTATTGTCAGTAGAACATTTTCTGGGAAAGAATCTCGCATTGACTTCCCTTAGAGTTATATCCCTATACTGGGCTTGAGCTTGCGATTGTGCGAGTCAGGAGTTTCCGTGTAAGAGGCTCACCCGGCGAATCGCGGACATTTGTTCTCATGACGTAAGAGAGCGTACAGGTGGGCCTGGACGGGTTGCCAGATGGAACCAGCCGACGTCATTGAGATCAGACAATACCCATAAAGGGCTCGGTCAAAAATAGCAACGAAGTCCAAGGCGCAAGGTTTCGAGGTGGTTTCGAAAGCTTTCTTTGCAGGAACTGTTCTGCACTGGCTTCTAGAATTACGGAGCTCAGCGGGAACATTTATCTGCTTTTGCGCTCTTGCTGTTCTCCCAGCGAAATGCTTCCACTCAATCACATTTGCCAGAGAAGCGACGTCCTTTTTCGGATCTATTCCTGGCAGATGACAGCCACATCAAACCATCCAAGCGACGTCAGTTCCTATAGGGTAGCTCAAAAAGAGTGACGAGGATGGCAAGCACGGCGTGCAGCAGGCCATGCGCGATGTAAGAGGCGATGCGCTGGCCCTGCTGCACTTGCCGCTCAGTTGGACGCTGTGACCAGTTTCTTGCGGCGTTGCCGCTTGCGCCAGTCACTTGCGATTGGCTAATGTGCACTGCATCAAGACATCAGCTGCGCTCAATTAATCAAAGATCGCGTGATCCTTGGCAAATGCCGATGGAACTTCGAATGGGGGTGGGCAACGCCTGATCGAAAAGCGTGATGTTTGTTCCTT
>NHYE01005040.1:0-12133 GCA_002938385.1 Gymnopilus dilepis | reverse complement strand
GGCAAATCAGTTTTCGGAGTTTAGATTACCGGTCAATTACTGTATCTGATTATCTCGCCGAAACAGATTTTCGTTCGAGATCTCAGCTTGGTCCACTATAAACTTACTTCAACCAGCGAGTTGTATCTTAGCATGTAGATAAGCTATGCTCCAATCTGGCTAGGAACGACCTTAGGCTTCCAAATTGGACGCAGACAAGCCAGGAAGATACGCTGGCAGCACGTTGGTGGAAAAGGATCTATCAGACAACGTTGGTTTCCAGGTGGTTTCACTTGCAAACCGCCACGTCGATGTTCTTCGAACTCTAACCTACGTGAAAAAAACCGGCGTCCTCATCGGCCCAGTAAGAAGAGCGACCTTCCAATCTGCTAACATCTATTCGACTTGCAACGCCTTCCAAAATCACTCCGGACTCTTCGATCTCCTTCCAAACGAAATCTTCTGTCTCATATTCGATCTCTGTACCTTGCGCTCGATATCCTCTTTTCGTCGGCTCAACCGCCACCTCCGCTTCCAAGTCGAGCACTACCAGCCTTACACGATCCTCCTCGACTGGCCCGGGGTTCCCAGCACGCTGCGCGTCTTCTCCCGGACAGGCGCAGAGCTCTACCACACGGCGGCGAGAGTCGCACAATTACTTTTCACGAGCCGATCTGAAGTGTGTGGCAAGTTTGGCGGGTACCTCTACCTCCCTACCTGCACAAGATGCTGTTTCAAGTGCACAGAGACGAATGTGGAGTTCTCAACCATCCCCTACGAGACGGTGTTAAGACTCCGTGGAAATATTCTCTCCTCGCAGCACATAAAGCGTCTCCGCTTCCTTAGCTCTGCCCCCAAAGAACCACGTACTCCCAAACGCGGGGAATCAGAGTGCTACCTCGTCTCCTTCCGAGAAGTCTGCATCACCGTCCTCGCATTCTGCTCTGACCGCCAAATCAAATGCATATTCGGTCCAGGACAAGTATCCAAGGACGTCGACGTGCGGATATTCTACTCCTTGGCACCAACTTCAGACATCGCCACAGCCCGCGAAATCTCAACCTCCTTTCCCTACCTCAACACCCGAACCAGCGAACGACACCAGCAGGTCGAATACGCCCGCTGCTGCCTCGCATGCTCCTTTCTCCCGAAGCGCTTCAACCAAGAGGCTAGGTACCAGGAACAGAAGGTCCCGACGTACACATTTACCTTTTTTGAGGAGGAGTTTAACGAGGAGGAGGTCTTGAAGCATTTGCGCGGGTGCGTTTTGGTGAGGTGGATGTGGATGGATCGGAATTTTGGGCTTTCGAAGACGATATACTTTGGTCCGCTCGGGCTGGGGCCGTTAGGGTAGTACTTCTGGGCAACTTGAGTAGCTCCTGGGATGGCTACTGGAATCTAGAGTACGGAATTGGTGTAGTATGCAGGAGATTTGACCAGGCTGATCAAACAACTTTACATTTAAAAAAGAATATTGAAGACGCTATGTAAAACCACCTTTATTTTCACCACCAATCAGAGGACCTCACACCTCGCTCGTCGAGTTTAACCTGAACGTCCATCCCAGACTCTTTCAGGATCAAGATCCGACTAATCGGCGAAGCCAATTCTGGACCTCCATCGAGGTCGAGATCCCTGTGAGTCGTTAGCTCCAATTTGAACATTTGACCCGCTGCCAATGACCGTTGCCACCTGTCCTCGAGCATGTCAGGAAAGATCGTCGACGTGGTGTCATTCAGATCGGAGTAATCGATGGAAAGCTTCTCCAGTCTTGGACAAAGGACGAACTCCCGAGTCGACGCATCCCACTCCTTCATGGCGGCACAGAACACTGACCTAATAGGAGATATAATTGCAGCGCCTCGAAAGTTGAGAGTGCGCAGGAAGGGCAGTGATCTAAGACAGTCGATTTTTTTGTCCTCATCGAGGTTGGCAATGTCAAGCACCAAGTGCTCTAGGCGAGGGGATGATTTCTGTAGAAAGGTATTGAAAGATCTCGAAGACCATGCATAGTCGTCTACTAGGCGCAAGGCCATCAGTGAGGGCGAGACAATGTACGGAAGGAGTCGCGTTGTGGGTTCAGGCGAGATCCTGAGTCTATAGCCTCCTTGCAGCGTTAACTCTTTCAACTGCAGAAGCTCCACGGGTTCGACATCTCCACTATCTTCTGGATCCCTCACAGCTGACGATGTTAATGAGGTCAGAAAAGGGGTCAAGGACACCAGGCGGCAGAACTCGTCGATATGAAGGTGACAGCCAATGTTCAAGGAAGTCAGCTGTCGGAATGGAAAATGGAGAGTTTGGAATTCATCGATGCTTTGCAAATGGAGTCCACTTCCCTGTAGCTCCAGTGATCGTAAAAAAGGTGAATCCTTCCATGTATTCGATAGATTTTCGACGATGCCGCGTTCGCTGTAAGGTAGGTTGATGGAAAGACTTTGGAGCAGAGGAACTGCTTGTATCTCCGCTTCGACCTGTTCGAACGGGAAATCCTCGGAAAGCGCCAATTCAAGGTGCTTTGCGCGCTTTGCCGCTTGAAAGAACAGTTTCGTGCTTTTGACGATGGAGTCGAATTTGAGATGCTCAGAGGACCCGGCTTCAAGAACCAGCAGAGACATAATCAGAGGCATGTCGCGAGCATTTCGGAGGGTGAGTGATAGCAGTTCCACGCCTGGCTTCACGTAGTACGGTATCTGTAAATCAATGATAACGTCTATGCACGTCCATAACTCTGGGGCATTGGTGACAATGTCTCTCCACGAGGAACAGACGTGCGAGAGGCGGATGATGTCGTTTACGTCCTTATACATGAATGGGTGTAATTTTGGGTGAATAAGATCGAATACGTGCCGCCAAATGTCCGGAGGAACTTGGTGTATGACCCAGTCAGTAGATAAGGCCGAGTTTTCTACCATGATGAAATCAATGTGTCCAGTAGTGCGTGGTGAAAGAAAAGCCCAACCTTGCAAATCTCATGATATTGACAGCAGATTGTCATCCGGGCATCGCCGTTCAGATTCTTTCTCATACCCAATTACAGTACCAGGTCTCAGGCTGTTCGTTCTCGACTCAAATAAAAGTTTACTATCAATTCTGCTGACTATCGAGGAATTCGTGGTAGTAATCAGGATCTGACAGCGGTGGAGGTCGATGTTGGCTGCGAGTGAACCTGACGTGTCCTTTGCCATTCAGCTTCATTCGCTTGAGGATTGGAAGATGAAGGGCGTGCTCGGATGCGTCTCCCGTCGTAGCTTGGCAGGCCAATATGTACCGTTGTTGTATTCCTGACGTTCCATGTACAATATCGATCCAAATGTATCATCTTGTGGTAGGAACTTAGTCGGTTATCTGACGCTTGGGCCCTTGTCCAAACCCATCCTATCCCAACTCTCCTGCTCTTTGGGTGAGATGACCCTCTTACTAACCTTGCGCAGTTAGCAAAGTATGAGATTACAATGTCGATAGCATGATACAATGATGAAGTTCAAATAACAAATGATAATTACGAGCCTTACTACTAAATCCTTCGCGGGCAACGATGGAAGCTAAAGCTTACTCATCGTCGTTGACATCGATCTCAGTCTTTGTCCACTTGCGAGCGGGCACGCCCCGCTTGAACAGGATATCGATTTCGCGATACGAGCGACCCTTCATCTCAGGTAAACCGAAGAAGGCCACGACGAAGCAGATCAGACCAGTGGCACCCCACACATAACCGCACTTGCCACCAACTGCGCCAACTATTAGCATCTGGATTCAAAAAAATCCACACAGAAAAGAACTCACGATCTCCACCAGTAGGGTTGAGCATGAAGGACGCAACTGTTTTTTTTTCTCAGTCAGCCGCTGCGTTCTCCAACAAGAAAAGCAGACCGAAAAGGGTTCGACTCACGGAAAATGCAGGGTATCTCGATGATGTAATACGTAGCCCGACCAATACCGGTGGTAAGAGGCCTGAGACGGATGGCTGAGGTTTCGCCAATGACCACCCACGACACAGGCGCAGCAGCCAGAGTGAACGTGACCGAGACGATGAGACCCAAGCTCGCTTGCGCAAGCGAGGCGGACTTTGAGGCACCGACTGAGGCAGCGATACCGAGGCAGACAAGCAGTAGGGTGTTGAAGCCCGTGCCCCAGAGGTAGAGCGATCGGCGGCCAAAGTAGGTCGTGAGGATCCAGGACAACATGACGAATATCATCTGCAAAACAGAGGTGATGAGACCGAGCGCGAACGCAAGGTTGGTCGAGATGCCAGCCTCTGCATCAGGGTAAAAAAATCAGCTCTTGCATTCGGATCGAGTTTTGATAACAGACGTACGCTCGAAAAAGTAGACAGCCTGGTTGGCGATAAGGTTTCCCGAAAGATTCTGCGATGCGTATATGAGGCACACAATAAGCGTACGTCGCAGATCGGAGCCCTTGAAGAGCTCCGTATAAGACGGCGCCGTTTCTGATTTTTCGAGCTCGACGACACGGCGAATCATAGCCACGGTTTCCACATTTTGAGCTTTTGATCGGCGACCGAGACGCTCGACTGAGCGGAGCGCTTCGGCTTCACGCCCCTGGCGAACCAACCACCAAGGCGACTCGGGCGCGAAGAACATGAGAATGGCCAGCGGTGTGGGGAACATCCATTGGAGGGCGAGCGGAATTCTATTCAACCCACATCAGCAATGTGATTGCAACGGGAAAACAAGGGATACATACCTGTAAGCCTGCACGTCTTCATGGGTGTTGTAAACAAATGTGACGGCGCCAACGATGATACTTCCGATTGCCCAAAACATCTGCAACATCTGCGTGGCGGGGGCTCGGAGGCGCAACGGGACGATCTCGCTGCAGTACGCTGGTGCGTTGGCAATGAAAATACCCCATGGGATACCCTCCAGCAGTTGTCCAGCAAAGAATACCGGGAGCGAGTTGGCGAAGTAGGAGATGAAGATCATGGCGTTGAGAAGCATGAGGCCGAGCAGCGTCGCCAGGCGATAGCCAATGCGACTGGTTATTGGACCGGCGAGGAAGACGCCAATGAGGGCTCCGAGCTGACCTGACATTTGGAGCGCAGACTGCCACTTGGTGACGATGACATAGCTGTTCGTTCCAGGGTCGTACACGCCGAAGCGGTTTCGAAATGCGTCTAGGGCGAGAAAGTTGCCCATGAGGAAGACGTCGTAGGACTCCATGATAATCGTGCTGGACATGACGAAGGCCCAGAACGTGGCCATGGGGTACGCTCTCACCGCCTGCAGCACCGTCATCGAATGCTCAGCATTTTCAGCGTCGATTGCGCCCGCTCGAAGGGCCATGGCCTCTTTGTCCATCTTGCCCTCAGCATACTCGATAGAAGCTTTGTGGTCGAGCTCGTCGCTCATGCTGGAAGAGGTTGTCTGGCAAGATAGCGTGTATACGGACGGAGGGCCCAGGAAACATTGTCAGATGGAAGCAGAGCCTTTAAATAATTTTGGAGAACCACATGGGCGCGGAGAAGCGTCATGATCATGTGGGGTATAGAGTTGCTTTCCCCAGGTGCAGTACGCGATAGATTGCAGTCGTTTAGTGAGGATCTATATGGACATCATAAGTCTTCAGATCCGGATTGTCGGGGTACGCTGCCTTAAGGGCTTCAAGAAAGATGGAGAACGGCGTAGCCATTGGCAGTTTCGGCAGTGTAGAGCGTGTTGGCGGGTTTGTCAGTCATTGCCAGTGGGATGAATGCGCTGATGAGAGAGACCTGGGTGAGAAAACGGATGGCTGGAGCGACCTGTGATCATGAGTGAACGGGTTTACTCCTTGTAGGCCTGCGACCGGACCGTCAAAATGAGCAAAGCGTCGATTTGACCCGCTTTGCTCATTTTGACGGTCCGGCCATATAACACTGGTTTCTTGATTGAGGGACGTGAATCCATTGACTTTATAGAGCTCAAAGGCTCTGACGTTGTACGATAATCAAAGGAGCGTGCGACGTAGAGGTACTAGTACAATGCACCAAAGAATGTCAGTAAACTCAAGAGATATGCGAAGTGAGAACGACGTTGAAAAGACGGAAGGATGGACTGCGACAATGAAAAACTGGTCGCAATAAACGGGAACAATCGACGAAGACTGGCAAGAACGAAACTTGAACATGAAAGACAGAACGAAGCAAGGCAAAGCCCAATTAAACAAAGAAACCGAAAGAAAACAATTTTGCCACGTCCGAGTCGTCGCAATCACAAATCCGAGCCAACAGCATCCGCCACGTACTCGTATAACACCTGCTGCGGCCTCACCAACAATCCCCTGGTCTCCGCCCCGCTTATGTTGCTCACCGCCGGACTCACACTCCGCATGCTCTTCATCCTCTCCAAGCCAACGCTCATCCCATAGCCACCATCCACATTGCTCCCTCCTCCACCGCTGAACAAAGTGACAGGGAAATCCCCATCCAACCTCCGTCTCCCTGATGCCCGATCCCTATCCTCGCCATAGTTGCACTCAGAGCCACCCAGACCGCCTCCATCCTCGCAATACCGGATCCCATAATCCCACCCAAGCTGCCGTCATTCCACTGTGATCGTCATCCATCTTTAACTTCAACTTGTTGCGGTCACCGGTGCCCCACGAGTCCACAACGGGCAGAGAAACCTCCAACGCTCGGAGGAGACGACGCACGGGACGCCAATCTCGAGCGTGGCACCCTCAGCGGTGTTGTGTCATTGAGGAGGAGCGAGTCAACAGAGGAGAGTTGACTGTTGGCTTTGCCGGCGTTGCTTCGCGGCCAGGTGCGGTTGGTTAGGCTAGGCTGCTGGAGCGGCGAATGAGGTAGGGAAAGCAGCGAAGGCGATGCGGATGGAAGAGGAAGAGGAGGCGATGCCGGCGACGACGGTGCTGGTGAAGGTTCGACTGGGACTTCAAGTTTCAGTCACGATTCAGGTGCGGGAGGCGGACCAGGCAACGATATCTGCATAGATATACCACCAGAACCCCCTCTTAGTATGGACACTCAAAGTGCTCAACTTCGCCGCGGAGCATCTCCTGCGATCCTTATCCCTCAACATGGCGATACTCGAAGTGTTAGTGAATGCTGCGCTGTCCGACTTCTTGTGCTTGTGCTCGCCAGCACCGCCCACGCACCCGCTCCCGCGCCGGCTGCTCAGCCCGTAAACACGGCAGGGACGAAGACGAATGGGAGGGGGAGAGGGATGGCGAGCGTGCTAGAGGTGTCTCCCATCTGCTCTTCTGTAGAGAGGCTTCTTGCTGCCGATGGACTTGGGCCTCGCAGCAGACGCAGCAGATGCAGGAGCTGGAGGAGCTAGCTTCGGCGCGTGCTGCTGTGCTGCCGTGTGGTGACGGGGCCTGAGCCTCAGGGGGTACGACGTTCTCCATCTCCTCTTCTTTCACCGCCTCGTCAACTTTCTTCTTCTCCTCCGGCTCCTCCATCCCCACATCTTCGACAGCCTCTACTCTATCGTGGGCAGCGCGGGCGGCAGGCTCGGACCAGGACTAGGACTGGGAGGGACGACCTTCTTCGCCACATCAGCTACCGACTTCCTCGTCAGGCTCCCCATGGACTTCATCCTATCCAGCGGCGTCGGCTCCTTGCCCAGAGCCCCAACGACCCTCGGGTTCTTCTCACCAGCAGCAGTGGAGGAAACCACTGATGACGACCCAGCTAACGTCATTATCGCCCGACGAGTCCACAACGGGCAGAGGAACCTCCATGCCCTCCTTGAACCTCTTGCGCTTGGAGGAGATGACGCACAGGATGCCGATCTCGAACGTGGCACCCTTGGGGGTGTCGTTGAGGAGTGACTCAGTGAGTCAACAGAGAAGAGTCGACTGCTGGCTTTGCTTCGTGGCCAGGTGCGGTTGCTTCGGCTAGACTGCTGGAGCGGCGAATGAGGTAGCGAAGGCGATTCGGACGGAAGAGGAGGCAATGGCGGCGATGTCGGTGCTGGTGTAGCAGTGACTTCAGGTGCGTGAGGCAAAGAAGGCAACGGCCCCTGAGCAGGTGCGCCACCAGAACCCCCGCTAAATGTGGACACTCGACATGCTCAGCGTCGTCTCAAAGTGGACGCGGACGCTGCGCTGCTGTCCGACTTCTTTTGCTCGTGCTTGCCAGCACCGCCCACGCTCCCGCGCCCGCTGCTCAGCCCGGAAACACGGCAAGGACGAGGACAAATGGGAGGGGGACGCTGAGCGAGCTCGAGGTGTTCTTACACTGCCCCCTGCCCCGGAAGCGTGCTGGAGGCATTTCCAATTTGCCCTTCTTCAGAGACGTCGCTGGCGGCTGCTGATAGACTTGGGCCTCGCAGCAGGCGCAGGAGCTGGAGGAGCCAGCGTCGGCGCGGGCTGCTGTGGTGGTGGTGGTGGTGGTGGTGGTGACGGGGTCAGAGCCTGAGCCTGAGCCTCAGGGGGTACGACGTTCTCCTTCTCCTTCTCCTCTTCCTTCACCGCCCCGTCAACCTTCTTCTTCTCCTCCGGCTCCTTCGGCTCCTCCATCTCCACACCTTCGACAGCCTATACTCTATCGCGGGCATCGCACGCGGCAGGCTCGGACCAGGACTGGGAGGGACGACCCTCCTTCCCCACACCAGGCACCGACTTCCTCGACGCCAGCCTCTCCGTGGTCTTCTCCCCATCCAGCAGCGTCGGCTTCTTGCCCAGAGCCCCAACGAGTCCAGGGCTCTTCTCACCAGCAGCAGTGGAGGAAACCACTGACCCAGCCAACGCCAGCTACCGTCATTATCGCCCCACGAGTCCACAACGAGCAGAGGAACCTCCACGTCCAGCCACCCACGAGCCCGTCTCGCCGACGATGACCTCGCCAATGCAACGAACGAGCGTAGCCCTTGGACCTCTTGCGCCTGGACTTGGAGGAGACGATGCACGGGGTGCCGCTCTCGAGCGTGGCACCCTTGGAGGTGTCGTTGAGGGGTGACTCAGTAAGTCAACAGAGTAGAGTTGACTGTGCTGGCTTTGCTCTTTGCTTCGTGGCACGCTGCGGCCGCTGGGGCTGCTGTAGCTGCGAATGGGGCGGGGAGGGGAGAGAAGGTGACTTGGACGGAAGTGGTGGTAACGTCGGCGAGGATGGTGCTGGAGAAGGTGCAACTGAGACTTCAGGTGCGGGAGGCAAAGCAGGCAACGCCACCCGGGGAGGTGCACCACCAGAACGCCCACTAGGGATATATGGACACTCGACGTGCTCATCGTCGCCAAAGAACCTCTCCTGCAATCCCCATCCGTCAACGTGGCCAAACTCGAAGTGTTAGTGGACGCTGCGCTGCTGTCCCACTTCTTGTGCTCGTGCTCGCCAGCCCAACACCGCCCACACCCACACCCACGCCCCCGCCCGCTGCTCAGCGCAGACACACAGCAAGGACGAGGACGCATGCGAAGGGGACGGTGAGTGTGCTGGAGGTATTTCCAATCTGCTCTGCTACAGAGACGTCGTTGGCGGCTGCCGATGGACTTTGGCCTCGCAGCAGACGCAGACGCAGGAGCTAGAGGAGTTAGGAGCTACTAGAGCGTCGGCGTGTGCTGCTGTGGTGGTGACGAGACCTGAGCCATAGGGGGTACGACGTTCTCCTCCTCCTTCTCTTTCTCCTCCTCCTTCACCGCCTCGTCAACCTCCTTCTCCTCCTCCTCCAGCACCCCCATCACCACGTCTTCGACAGCTCCTACTCTATCGTGGGCAGCGCGCGGCAGGCTCGACCAGGACCAGGACTGGGAGGGACGACCACCCTCGCCACGCCAGCCACCGACTTCCTCGACGTCAGGCTCTCCAAGAACTTGTACTTCCTCCCATCCAGCCACGTCAACTACTTCAAAAGCCCGGCTCGGGCCCCGAGTCTTCTCACCAACAGCAGCAGTGGAAGGAACCACCGACCCAGCCAGGGGTAGAAAGCCCGCTAGTGGGGATTGTTGCTGTTCGCGTTGGTATTGGATGGTGGATCTCGGGCATGAATGATGAGATCCAGATGATTTCGGGGAGGAATAGTTCGGCGGGCTGAGGAGGTCGTCGGTAGGAAGGTCAATGTCTAGAAAGTAGAGACAATTTAGTTAGCCAGCGTCCTTATTTGCGCAGAGAAAGGTACTTACGATCCCTGAGCGTGACGTGGCACTCAACAGCGCATCGGTGACATCTGTCGGGTGCGGTCTGGACAAAATCGAAGAAACGAGAGCCTGAAAATAAGTAATTAGCACCTCGAAAAAAAAAGAATAAATATCAAAACTAAAAAACCAACCTGACAGTGATATACAGACGGCGCCCAAGCCTCCTTGACACCCGCATTCCGCTTCTCATGAGTTAACACCACCTGCCTCTCTGGCGAAGGCTGGTGCACGCAGGGCATCCGCAAGGGTCCAGTGAAGCGCACCATGCCGCTCAATGTTCAATGTCTTCCCACTGCTCTTCGAAGTTCGCGGCGGAACACGCGCTGCAGAAGCTGCAGACGGTGATTCAATATTGACGACTGGGCGGATGTCCTTCGGGATGCGATTGGCCAGGCGGGGCGTGGCATGGAGGAGTGTTTGTGTAGGGAGGCGGGTGAGTGCTTTGGCATGGACATGGAGGAGGTGGAGTGGAAGGATACCATGAAGGGGGATGGGGGGCAGGTTTGAGGATGCGGAGAGGGTTGAGTAAACGTTGAGTGGGTGATGGGTACCGGTGCTGTCCTGAAGGATGGGTGCGGGGAGTTCAAGTAAAATTCCTGGACTTTGTTTGTGAGGTGTTGAACGTCGTACAAGCTGCATTGCATCGATAGCGTGAAGGCCATGGCTACCCCGTCACCGCAAGATTCCCAACGCCTTTGGCGTGAACCGTTGGTCTTGACAGCATAGCATGAAGTGCCAGCCTCGCTGCTACTTGTGGTGCGCTGCGCTAAGCCAGCTTTCTTTCCCCAGTTTCTCGCCGAAATATCCCATCCCCAATCTAGACCCTCCTTCCCCGTCTCACGATCGCAAACGCCAGCTGCGAAAACTACTCTCCAATTTGTCGATAGACTGGTAAGGCGGCACGACGTGTGTGTAGAAGTACGACCGATGATGGGAACCGGTGATAGCAGGACATGAACTAGAAAGACTGAGGAGATGAAGTGTCAGTTGCGCCGACCAGCGGAAGGAAGGATGCTGGCTTACGACTGGGCTATATTCCACCATCCTGCTCCACAAGAATGTCCATCATGCAGTACGTAGTCGAAGAAGAGCTCAGCGAGACCTCCAGGCTCTGTGTTCGCCTCCTTCGTGATAGAGCCTCGGCATTCATGACGACGACAGGCTCCAATCGCAAGGGAAAACAGCCAGAACTTTGGCATCTTGAGAGGCGGAGATCGATGCATAATCCAACCTATGAGGTATAGTATTGCCCGGAGCTAAGGTACGATATGAGAAAAGGCCATTTACGAGGGCAGTAAAACACAACTCACCAGTTGCTCACCAGTTGCTCATCAGTTCTTGAGCTGCATGAGCGAAGATAATGGGACTGCTTCGTAGAGGCACATGGCGAGTACGGGACGTGGCAACACAGCAGCCGGCGTAGAAGTAGAAGACAAAATTCTGAAGGAACTGTTGAGAACGCCGTCAAAGGTTGCGTGAGGAGCTGAAGAGTTGATGAAAGGGATCAAGACGCGTGAACGCGAAACCACCCAAGGCGGTGTTGCCTCCCACGCCTAGATAAGATAAGATAAGGGTGGACACTTTGTTCAAGTCAAGTCCGAGTTTGGTCCGAGTCGCCTTGGAAAGATTTCTTGGAAATTGTAGCACTGTATGCTTATAATTACAAGTAGCAATATTCGTACCATGCAAGTCATCACAATTTGACGTGCTAAAGCCAGACCTGCCGGGATTCAGTACAGAAATTTTGATCCAACGCACCTACGACTGGAAAACCGAAAGGGAGGACATTACGTGCGCCCATCCACTCTGTATCGATTCGGACCTTATTTAATACGATGGTCGCTTGAATTATGATAGAAAGATAGAAGGGTCGCAAGAATTCTTGACTGTCAATGGACACTGGACAGCGTAAATGTTTATCAGAGCCTATACCACGAGGCGAATCAAAAATCGTTCAATGGAATGCGCATCCCAGCAGAGGAACTGAGTTCTTCAAGTTGACATGGACCAATAGTTTTATTGCGCAAGATGTATACTCGTGCAGTTAGTCGCTGTTAAG
>NHYE01005039.1:0-12115 GCA_002938385.1 Gymnopilus dilepis | reverse complement strand
GCCAGATCGAATGCCTCAAGCTCGTCGCCAGTCCCCGCTTCTCGGATAAGCGTCTAGGATATTTGGGCATCATGTTATTGCTTGACGAAAATCAGGAGGTCTTGACATTGGTGACGAACTCCTTGAAAAAGTGAGCTTGGGTCGCTTCGTATGTCTGGCAGCTTACAGAGATCTCGCAGCGACATGAATCACTCCAACATGTACGCGGTCGGACTTGCCCTATGCACCTTCGCCAACATTGCATCCGAAGAGATGTCTCGCGATCTGGCAAATGAGATAGAGAAACTTCTTGGTTCGAGTAACACCTACATCCGGAAGAAGGTCCGTCTGTCCGCGTAATATCACTCGATTCTATCACTGACGCCACGCAATCTAGGCCGCTCTTTGTGCTCTGCGCGTCGTTAAGAAGGTCCCCGATATCGCAGACCACTTTACCAACAAGGCCAAGAACCTGCTTACAGATCGGAATCACGGTGTACTCCTTACAGCGATCACTTTGGTCACTGAGATGTGCCAAATAGACAATGCGATATTGGACGAATTCAGGACTGTACGCATCATCTTGCTTTGCGCAGAATAGCATCTGATCTCTCTATAGGCCGTCCCTCTTCTTGTTCGCAATCTCAAGTCCTTGGTCACTACAGGTTACAGTCCGGAGCACGATGTGTCAGGCATCACAGATCCTTTCCTGCAAGTTAAAATACTACGGTTATTGCGGTTGCTCGGCAAGGGCGATGAGCAAGCTAGTGAGACCATGAACGACATCCTGGCGCAGGTGTGTTAGTTTCTCCATATTCCTTATACCTTACTGATCCAGGACCAAGGTCGCCACCAACACCGATTCATCCAAAAACGTCGGAAACTCCATCTTGTACGAAACCGTCCTCACCGTCCTAGAAATCGAAGCAGACACAGGCCTCCGCGTCATGGCAATCAACATCCTCGGAAAGTTCCTCAGCAACAAAGACAACAACATTCGCTACGTAGCGCTCAACACGCTCAACAAGGTCGTTTCAATGGACACAAACGCTGTACAACGCCATCGGAACATCATCCTCGACTGCTTACGTGATGGCGACATTTCGATACGCCGTCGTGCCCTTGAGCTTTCTTATGCGTTGATCAATGAGCAAAACGTCCGCATTTTGATTCGAGAGCTCCTGGCGTTCTTGGAGGTTGCAGATGATGAATTCAAACTTGGCTTAACAACTCAGATCTGCTTGGCTGCTGAGCGCTATGCTCCAAATAAGCGCTGGCATATTGACACGGTTCTCCGAGTATTGAAGCTGGTGCGTCTGATGTTCCAAGGATATCATATCCATCATTGACATACTTTCAGGCCGGAAACTTTGTCCGAGAGGAAATCCTATCAGCCTTCATCCGACTCGTCGCTCATACACCCGAACTGCAAGCATATACAGCCTCAAAATTATACCTTGCCCTCAAGTCGGACATCTCCCAAGAATCTCTCACGTTAGCTGCTACTTGGGTTCTCGGCGAGTATAGCGAAGTCATCCTATCTGGCGGAGTCGTCGACGACGAACAAACAGTCCCAGTACGTTACCTCCGTGTTTCTCATCCAACATTATCTCTGATGAACCTCCTCTTCCAGATCACAGACAAAGACCTCGTCGACCTCATCCTCTCCATCCTGGACTCTCCCTACGCGAATTACCTCGTCCGACAATTTGTCTTGGCGGCCGTGACGAAGATCGCAGCCCGCACGACCACTTCGGTAGAACAACAAGACCGCATAGCGGAAGTGCTAGCGAAGTATACCACCAGCCCTGAGCTGGAGTTGCAGCAACGTGCGGTGGAATTTGCCAGTCTTTTCAGCCTTGGTGAGATTAGATTCGGTGTGCTGGAGCAGATGCCACCTCCGGAGCTGAAGGCCACCGTCATGGGTGTTGGTAGGTCCTACGTCCTACCGTATGTCTGCAACAAGTAACTGACTCTCTTTCAGTCAGCGAGAAGAAGCCGGTTGGCTCTACCAAGGGCAAAGAAGTACGTGTTCATTTTCCTTCGACATCTATACCTTTGACTTATCACCTCAATCAAGGCCGACCTACTCGGCGACGAAGTTCCACCAACACCAGGCGCAAAAGGTAACGGTCAACCAGCACCCACAGCCCAATCAAACCAAGACCTGCTCGCCGAAATTTTTGGCTCCTCAACACCATCCACCACCTCAACCTCCCCACCACCCGGCGCACCCAAGCAAAAATCAACAGTCGACGACATCCTCGGTCTCTTCGGCTCCTCAGGACCAGGACCGGCCACCACCACGTCACCCCCACCACCAGCCTCAGCCATACCTCCCTCCTACCCCTCGACACCCGCTACCGCCTTTACGCCCTCCCAGCCGACGCCAACGCCGAGCGTGGCGCTGCAGTCGCAACAGCAAAGACAAGCGTACACGGCGTACGATAAGAACAGCTTGAAGATCACGTTGACGCCGCAGACGTCGCCTGCGAAGCCGGGAGTTGTAATGATCCTGGCGCGGTTCCAGGTGACGGGGTCGAATGCTGCTACTGGCTTGAGTTTCCAGGCTGCCGTGCCTAAGGTAAGACACGAGTCTGTATGCCGTGACTAATCCCACTGACATATGTGCTCCAGTCGCAACAACTGCAGATGCTGCCGATGTCGAATCCAAATATCAATCCCGGAGCGGTAGAGACACAGCAAATGCGAGTCGTAGCTCCAGTTGGCGTAAGCAGTGCCTTCTTGCCCCTCCTCATCTCACTGACGGACAATTCCAATTCAACAGAGCAATGTCCGCTTACGTTTACGCATTGCATATAGCATCGCTGGACAAGCACACCAAGACCAGGTCGACTTTGCTGGATTCCCACCTGGTCTCACAGGCACACCGTCTTAGAGGTTGAATCTATTCGTGTAATTACTCAGACTTTAATTGGCATTCTCTTTTCTTTCTTTCTTGTCCTGTCGTTTGCATTACATGTTTTCAGAGGCAATGGAATTTTCTCAAATGGTTATACACTGATCAAACTTTCTACTGTGCTATGACGCTCGCGAGTAGATGCGGTCATCCCAAAGCTCCTTTGCTTATTGGACAATCCGGTCAAACTAAGCTTTCACATTCTTTCCTAAGGGAAAGTACAGGCTAGGCTGGTGTTACGTTCTATGCATGTAGCTACTGTATGAATCCTCCTTGAGAGCATTGAACCACGTAATTAACTTGGAAGAATTTCCTGATAATCATTGAGATACAGAGTAGATACTCTTATACGGACGTGTTTCTCGTGATCTCAGATCGGAAAGTGTTTTCTTTGGGCTGTGTCGTCACCACCCTCACGGAGAGGTCCTTGGTCAGTGGTGCCTGGACATCAGTATCCCAGTCCCACAACCTCTGATTCCGATTCCCAGAGTAATACGATTTCCTGATTTCCTCTGCCGCTCCTGTCTGGCTGTCGACATTAGGGACCAGATCTGACCAAGCTCGGTAGTTGTGTACACCGAGCAATACTGCCAGCCGTGCATTGCTGACTCGGTCGCGCAGAACCACAATGCCCGAGACACCGCTACTTTTGAGTCCCAAGGTGAGTGATTGGTCAGTCTGGCGCTGCCAGGCAATGGATTCGAACGAAGGAAGTGCGACAACTTCCCAAGCACGTCTATCAAAGACGACATGGAACCGATAAGCCGCGTAAGCTCGAGGTATAACCAAGTCAAGACCACCAAAACCGCCTGCAGAAGCATTGGGCGGTGCAGCAGTGCTAACGGTGATGTTAACAGAGAATTGGTACTCGAATTTCTGGATGCCCTTCCGAGCAGCCACGAAGACATACTTATCGTAGAGGATTAGTTTCTTGCAGAGGCGGTCTCGGTTTTCCCAGAGCATCGTTCCGTCATGCTCATAGTAGGAACTGGCTACTGTCTCGAGAGTGGCTGACTGTGGGATGTCAGTGACGATGTCGCACCAGATGTTGTAGTTGTGCACTCCGAGCATGACAACAAATCGTTCGTACTGGCCACTTTGGCTTTCAAAGAGAATTCCACCTGAGATGCCGCTGCCAGCGAGTGTTAGGCGATGTTGGGTCGTCCCAGAACTCGTAATTTGACTCCAATTTTGAGCTTTGCAAAATTGTGTCGCCGCAAAACCATCCGATTGTGCGTTGGGTATGGTCTTCACCAGGAACTGATAGTTGGTGCGGGGCCGCATCCATTGGGACACATCGAATCGGGAGGGTACAGGCTCTTTGATGTAGATGAGCTCTCTCTTGTAATTCTTACGATTGTCGAGATCGTCGAGGAATATTTCGTTGGTTCGTGTACGCACATACTGCCCATCATCATCTTTGTTCAAGTAGATACCGCAAGCGCGAGTGTTAATATTATGCCATGTGCAATCAAGGAGGGCTCTGAATTCATTCGGATTATCGCCGCCAGCTGGCTGTAGTGGAAGTTCAATCGAGAGCCCGACGTTGGTGATATTGAAAGGAAATCTTTTATTCTCCGCCACTGTACGCGACAAGTAGAGCGAGTTGGCGAAGTCGGCCGGAGATTTCGCAAGCAGTCCCGCTGTTTGGCCAGGGCCAAGCCATGCGAAGATGGTGTGATCGTCCGATGTTGCGATGATCTCCTTTTGAAGCCTGGCGAATGCGTTCTCACCCTCACCATATAAAATGGGCATATTGATGCCAAATAGCCCAAGGAGACAATATGCTATGTCTTCTATCCGTGTCGTTTCCCTGTTTACTGCCCACAGCATTCTTTCTGCAATGCTGACTTCGCCGCCGTGATTGGCCAACAACACCTGCTTGCTGATATTCGTGACCTCAGTGATCACCCCTCTGAGGCTGGCCTTTGTACCGATTTCCACCCAATCTTTGTCGTAGAACACCACGCTCAGCGGGGCAAGTAACTCTTGCAATGTCCATCCTCTCGTGAACCATCTGCAACGACGGAATTGCGATTCAAAGTCGAATGCGTTCTGGCTAGCTGAGACGTCTACCAGGTAGGCGTAGCAGACCTCTGCTTCTCTGTACCACTTGAACATGGAGTTGATGGCTTCCGATAGTTCGCTACTGCTTGTCTTATCGATGCAGCAAGTGTCTATCCAGACAAAGGAAAACCCATCGAGCACGGCTTGCTCGCAAGTTTTCCTAATCTTGGCAAAGCCCTCCTTGAGCTCGATGACAGGCTGCGCATTCCGGGCTATCATCTCCTGAAATGTGATCTCCTCGTCCCCCCAAGTATGCGAAAGGATCGCGTATACTGGAACTTCCTTTGGGAAAGTTTCCATCTCGAGTGTATTTGCGTTAATAAGGCGCATGGCTGCCGTGCTTGTGCAAAGAGAGGGATGTGCTCGATGCCGTTTGGGGGTCAACCTAGGCTTGACTGCTGTCAACCCGCCACTTCATGCTGAACTGAAGTTTGACCCAGTAAGGCTCAATCATCCCACCAGTTAAGGAAGACCGCCCACGTTCCGGGACCAGATTACCTTATTGACTGGTTGGAGCATGAAGTACAGGCCGACACATGCAACGAATATCTGGGTGTGTTTGACAGAAACGGAGTACTTTCCGCATCTGGACAGCTCTGTCCGGGACAAGACAATCGGAGACGAAGTCAATTTATTATACATAAGTAATTTGTAGAAAGCGTACAAACAGAAGGTAAAAAATCAAACGAAGGCCTGAAGATAGTGCCTATCATATACATTCTGTCCCTCAGTGAGCTCTCCGAGGTCGGGGTAGAAAGGAACGAGAGCGTCCTCTGCACCGAGGTACAGGGCATTGTAAATCCTCCAGTAAACCTCGCGGACTTTTCTTGCTGGGTGGAACAGACCTTGCAATGTGTAGCTGAGCAACACACCAGGTCCGAGAGTGACTCGCATAGCCTCAATGGCCTCCATAACGGCGCCAATGACGTGAGGAGATGTTTCGAAGCAGTTTGGCCATACAAGATTCATGAGATGGAGCATGGAATCTTCACAACCTAGGCCTGCGACACCTAAAGCGAGATGTTTGACAATTGTGCTTGCAGTTTGACGGTGAACGAGGTCGCGATCAGTAAGTGCGTCTTCGAGCATTGTTACAACCGAGTCGACGTAGTAGGCGGATTGAGGGCCAACATATTCAAAGACGAAGGATAGTGCCTTCAAACAACCCGTGCGTACGTTGAGTTCGGCGGTACGGTACTCATTAAGAATGGCCGGTATGCAGGTGAAAGGACCACAGGTCTCTGCAACAATGGCAATAGCGACGGTACTGCACACTCGACTCTGACGTTCTTGCACTCGCAAGTTGGTAAGCAGCACTGAAAGAACATCCTGTGGACCCAAACTCTTGGCGATATAACCAAAAGAATTGACAGCAGCACGTCGGATACCCTTTTTGTGGGCCTTCAAAAGATCGAGTAGCTCGAAGCAGATACGCATCCATTCACGAGCTGGCACGAACTCTGCACCACGATCTGCGATACGACCGATCAAGTTGATGGAGGCCTCTTGCACCTTCTCGTGCCTGTTTCGCAGAATAGGCGTCATTCGGGGCACTAGAGAAAGATGGACTATTAGTACATGCAAATTGCATACCGCATAAAGATGAAGACTCACATAAATCTTTAACAGGCGGGTTCATCTGCGTCATACCGACGACGTTCGCGATAGCACCTTCTGCAGCAATGATACTTCCCAGAGTGTCGGGGTACTCCTCTCCAAGCTGTTCAAAAAGAACTAAACCAAGCTTACTGAGCAGTTGATCTTCACCACATTGCTTGATGACCACAGCCAAACGGGTGGTCAAATCCGCAGCCTGCTGACGAACCTTGGCGCTCTTGTTGTTCAAACGCCAAAGGATAGTGGAGACAATCTGGGTAAGGTAAGGCTTAACACGAATGCCGAGAGCATTGACGACAGTTCCGAAACCGTCAAGCATGACCTGATCTTCTGTTGTTTGTTCCTGGAAAGAGTAGATGATACCATCAACCAACCGAACTTCGAGACGCTCATCGATGTCGGAGGCACCGAGAGTGGCAACGACCTTCGTGATCGTTTCCATAACCATCTTACGGTAAGGCTCGGCCTCATCCTTGAGCTCGTTGACGATTCTGCCAACGATCTCCGACACACCAGCCTTTTGTGCAAGCTCGACTGTTGTCTCCACGACCTGCCTGTAGTTTCGCCTATCAAGAGCCATACGACGAACCCAGAATGATTTGAAGAAGTCAGGCAAGATATCTTGCTTGATGTACTGAGGAGTAACACCTTCTGTGGCCGCACATTGTTTGACAACCTTCAGCACAATCTTCTTCATCTCCTCATCTGATGTCTGGAACTCTCGAATGAGAATAACAGTGACTTCCTTGGTGTAGTATGAGGCATATTCGGGATCCATCAATGGGATGATGAAACCAATAGCCTTGAGGAAGGCGGCGAGACCTTTACCACGATGCATACGGATACCCGTCCAAAGAGGCTTCAAGACGTTATCGAAGGATTCGATACCATAAGGAGCAGCAGCCTCGGCAAGGGCAGCCAGGCCTAAAGCAGTCATCGTTCTGACCTTCTGTTGCTCGTCCTGTAGACCGTGGGCAATACAATCGACCAAATTACGAAGATGGGGAAGGACAGCGCATCCCATCATGATAGCGATCTGCTGGACGATACGGATACCAGTATGCCTCGCTTGCCACGACTTCTTGGAGCGACAGACGGCCTTCAGGAAAGGCAGAAGAGCAGGTATACCTAAAGCAGAAGCGACGACGGAGAAAGCACGAGCAGTGGTGTTTCGGACATACTCGTCGGCGTGGTCAATATCAGGACGCATGGTGGAAATCATATGCGCTAGACCGGCGGCCTTCGACAGGTTGGAGATAATTTCGCGACCCTCCACACGTGCATAGTAATCCTCATCGATGAGCAATGGCTCAATGACGACGAGAATTTTGTGGACGTACGGCCGGACGAGGTCATCGAGCTTGTATAACACTCGGTCAATGACTTTGACGAGCAAGTGGCGTTCCTGGTCTTCGAGCGTCCTCTCCATGAGAAGGGGAAGGATCTTGTCAAATAGAGGGCCTGCGCCGAACTCGCGAGCCTTATCGGTGATCTGGCGAAGGGCAGTTTTACGAACGGGCGGAGTGCCGTTCTTGATCTTGAGAAGCAAGCGCATAATCTTTCTTTCCTTCATCTCATCTACCGTCAATTCAGTCTCGTCTTCTTCCTTCAAGATCTTGGCAAAGTATTGGGCATCCTCAGGCTTGAAGAATGCCAGGTTGCCAACGCCAGGAATTTCTGTGGGGAGCTCAGGGGCAAGGCCTGCGGCCGCTGCGGCAGCGGCTGCATCGGAGCTCTCCTGAATTTGGAAGCCCCCTACCTCAGTGATAGGAGTGGCCATGAACTTGCGTGGGGCGACGGAGACGGCGTAGCCAGGAGGAGGTGTGACGATGGCATAGCCAGTGGCGGGTAGAACAGCGTCGAGTTCTTCGTCGGTGAGATAACGGTTATGTTTGTCGTCCTGCATGACTCCAGGCGTGTTCATGATAATGGGTATCATAGGCTGTTCGGGAGCTGGGGCTGGTGTTTGATCCCACCGAGAGCGTTTTGGCGTCTCAGCGACAGCTGCTTCTGCGGGTGTAGCATCCCAACGAGACCGGCGCTTCTTGGGAGCGGACTCCTCAAGAGCCTCCTTTGACCACTCCCCGGTGTCCTTCTTGTTGGGGTCGACGTTCTCCTCATCTCCAACGTCCCATCTTCGCTTGCGCTTCGTGCCTGAGCTTTCTTTCTCCTTCATCGCAGCAAGCTCCTTCTCGGCAGCCTCAATCTCCTCGCGAGGTGGCGTTTTATCGAGGTCCATCTTCATTTGGTCCTCCTCCTTCTGCTTCCTCTGCTTCTCTTCAATCGCCCTCTTCACCCGCAGCTCTTCCTGCTCCAAGCGAGCGAGCCTCATAGCGTCCTTGTAGCCACCCTCGACATCCTGCCCCTCCTCAGCCTGTTTGAAAGCGTCTGCGCTGTCTACGGCAACCCGGTTAAAGCGTCGGTTATGATAGTCGGACTGCCGGGCAGCGATCTGGCGCTTTGAGGCGGTCTCAGCAAAAGGATCGACATCTTCTTCCTCAGCAAGGTCATGGAACTCTTGCAAAATGTCCTTGGGCACTGTGTAGGAGTCAACCAATCTGGGTGAGCCCGGAGCAGACATTATACCTCTTGTTATTGGGAATGTCGGTGGTGGTCGATGGACAAGGAATGGCGACTCACCACCCTGACTAATGCCGGCTTTAATTCTCCCACGCTTCAACTTCTATAAAAGGTCGTCTTTTTTTCCTTCTGCACCACAACACTGCCTTGCATGGTGAGTGCACTTCCCTCTCTTCTGTGTGATGATACGTTTGCCGCCCCAGTCGTAGCTTCAGCGCTTTGACGATTCGTGCAGCACACAGCCAAACCAGTGCACTTCTGACTCTTCTATCCGCCATTTTGACTCGATGCTGACTATTTTCTTTCAGGCATTCTTCACTCCCTGCGGCCCATAGGTAAGCCTCTTTTCCTTTCCTTGCTGGGAGATGAGAACCTACACACCAACTCCGGAGTCTTCATGGCGATGGGGAAAAACTGTACAAAAATACTAAGAACAGCCAGCTGACCTCTCGTCTTCTGCCTCTGTTTATCGACGTTATGCTGATGCCTCTTCGCTTTCTAGTGTTTCTGCCCCTTCAATTCAGCGACTTTCTATATCTTATTCGCTCTATGTATGCCCTCTTGTAGCCATCTCCAAATTCTATTCTTTGCATGAATTTTTCGGATCACTGATTGGAAAGCCAACGAGAACAAATTCAATTGCATATAGGATGTGCGCGACAGACAACAGATACGTAGATATACACGGCAACGACGACAGACTACTTAGCAAAATTCGAGCTATCCGAGTAAGGGCCTATGCCCTAGTTGCATCTAAAGGACAAAAATTCATACGAGGCAAAAAAAAAATAACAGTCATTGGTTGACAATCAGCGACTAATAAAGCTTGTTGAGGGTTCATAACGTCCACAATCTGTGCACCCACGGAGGCGTAAGACGTGTCACGAAGGACAGAAGAGAAGAACGAAAAAAGATCAAGAAGGGCTACAAATTGGAGAAGCAGAGATCGTCGATAGATAGATAGTAAAAAAAGCCTGAATCGAGATAAAGAAATTTCAAAAAATTACCACCATTTTGCAGTCTCCACTCCAGGGCTGTCATACAGAAGAGAACTTCGAGACTTGCCAAACAAATTTCCTGGGCTATCGTACCCATAGTTAAGCCGATTAAGCTCATCGTGGAGCACAGCTCTCGGGTCGTGAGGGTCAAATATATGGCGTGAGTCGGGCGTGCGGAAGGGTGATGCACCAAGGCCGCCTATGGGAGTACGGAAAGGGGATTCATCCGCATTGGCAGAAAAGATGAGTCTCCTGGGAGTGACAGGATGGCCGTGCGACGACAAAGTAGTCCCACTTGCTCCTCGTTTACGAGGCGTACGCATAGGATCATCCTCGTCGCCAGCTTGCGCAACCTCGAATGGAGGCAGGACACCAGAATAAACGGGAGGAGGATCCAGATTAGATTTGTAATGCGCCAGGCTCGTAGAAGGGCTCATGTGCAGACCCTTGTGAGAAAGAGGTGTACGCGTGGATGAAATCTGATGTTCTGGACGAGTGGACCTTGGAGGAGTAGACGGCGCATCAGATGAGGACAAAGGCGGCGGGGTCGTCGGACGGCCAGAGCTCTCTGCTTTGACTCTGGCACAATTCAACGTAGGTGACGACGGAATGGGAGGGAAACCAGCAACCTACAAGCTATGTTAGCCCAGCTTGGAGAACAGTAGAACAGAAAACCTCACTGATGGATTACGGCTAGCTTGCTTTTGCTTCCCCTTCCTATCCGATTTGGAAGAACTTCCGTCGCCATCCGAGTCGTTGTCAAAGTTCAACAACTCGATGCCAGGTTGCAAAGGGGCAGGCGCTTTAGGTGACTGTCCCCAGAATTTCACGGGCCCTAACAACGTCGTGTTGAAGATATCGTCGTCGTCAAGCACCTCCGAAGCAGACGACTCGACCTCCGCCTCGCTCTGCAAGCTCGATGTACTATTGGAGATGGCGACCTGATCGTCGATGCCTTTTGAACTGGTCGGTCGACTCTGATATACATCCACGTCCGCATCGCTGGTTGCGGGAAAAGAGGAAGACGGGCTCGAGGAATTCCCACTTGGGGTGAGCTCTGGAAGAGAAGATGAAAAGGAGGGGGAAATAGAAGGAGCGGAGGGGACAGGCGAGGAAGGAGCTTCGGTTGTTGGAGGCTCGGCCTCGGTGGTCGGAGTGTCGTTGGGTTTCGTAACTGAAGTCGAAGAAGCGAGGTTGTTGTTATTGACTACCCTATTGAAGGCAGCGGCAGCAGGGAGAGGGGGGAAAATAACCTCGGCTGGGAAGCCTTGAGGTTGAGGATAACAACTCTGGTAATAGGGCTGATGGTGTGTTGTCGGCCGCGTAGGAGGGAACAACGAATGCGAGACAATCGATGTCCCCATGAGTGGCTGCATCAGACTACCAGTGGGCACCAAAGAGCTGGTGACAGTAGGCTCTTTCTTTGCCTTCTTTGCCTTTCGTGTGTCCACTGCGTCTTCCTCGTCAGCGCGTTTTCTGGCCTTGGCCTTACCTTTGGAGCCGCTGCCTTGTTTGTCTTTACCATCGTTGCCGTTTATGTAGTCCTTGCACAGGTGTTTTTTGAATCCGCCGTCTTTGAAGCATTCCAGGTCTTCATCATAGATGGCCCAGAGCGTTCTGCCTACCGAACGGTCTCTGGGAACTTTTCGGAAGCAGATGGTCGTACTGAGGACGTGACGGATGCTATTCATCCAAGTGGTCTCTCCGCGCTTATAGTAGGGATAAACGATGGTGATCCAATCATAAATTTCTTGGAGGGTAAGCCGATGCTCGGGAGAAGATAAAATCGCGCGTCCGACGAGAGCAGCATAAGACAGGTCTGGCTTTGTAGGTGAATAAGGACCTGGAGGAAGCTTGTACGGCAAATTGTCGTATTCGTTCTCTTCAGGTGCAGGCCCCATCGGTCCGGGGGAAGAGACCAGGTTTACAGGTCTCGTAGGTGAAGACATTGGGG
>NHYE01005038.1:0-12094 GCA_002938385.1 Gymnopilus dilepis | reverse complement strand
TCATGACGTGGTGGTGAACAGGCAGGATATAGGGGTAAGATGGGCGAATCGGGCAAGGCGGTACGTGTGGTATTTAGGGCGATTGGCAGTTAGGGATCGTGATTCCAGCCTTGAGTGTTCGGCTAGAAGAGAACGAAAGTCAGCAAGATAGATAAGGAAGACTCAAGAGATAGTACACACTTTTGGTTGAACAGACCCCACCAGCCCTCAACACCTCCAAATTGCTTGTCCTGAAGGAGAGAGAAGTCCGATCAGAAAACAACTCAAGAGAGGGTTGACAACAAATACTCACTTTCCAGTCCTCATCAGCGAATTCGAAGAAGAAATACTGTGTGCCGTTGGTGTTGGCCTGGCAAACAAATGTATCAAGGAAGACCTAGATGAGACAAACAAAATTAGTATCAGGATCCTGATATCAACTTAGAAGAGATTCGCACCTGTAAGTTGGCGATGGAAGCCGTTGAAGGTCCGTTGGACTCGTTGCCCGCATCAGAGGATTTCTATGAACACATTTCAGCCCATGTCAAAAAGCGGGCAACAAAATTCTTTAAACTTACCGTCGGCCAACCAGTCTCAGCAATGTACATCGAAGGGTTATTCGACAACGTCTTGGCCAGAGCCACATCCGTGTCCACGAAGAACTCATTCGTCCAAGCAGCACCATCCTGAGCAGAAACATTCGCGAACCACGGGTGCACGTTCGCCATCTACATCGAATAGGAATAAGAAATAATCAATCAGTCAATCAGCATGTACGTTGAACTGTTGGACCAAGAATAAAGACGTACCCCGTAATCGACAGCGGCCAAGACCTCAGTGCTAAAGTAAGCTCCAGCGTCCGAGTTGCCAACAGGGATGCTGACGCCCATGGTCTGCAGCATGTTGCGTGTGTCTTGGACGTATTGCAGCAGAATCTGAGCACCTTGTTGGCCGACGGGACCGTTGGGATCCGTGGCGCCATTATCGTCTAGGTAGCTGTCAACGATAACAACGTTAGCCCATCTGCTCATGACTCCAAATTTCAACCTTGGGCAAGACGCTTACTCGAGGATGAACTCATTTCCGACAGTAATACCGCCAATGTGGTCTGTTCCGTACGTCTGGATGGCCTCTTTGATGGCTTCCTTCTGACGGTTGTAGGCGGTGCCATTGTCTGTGGCGATGGCATAATTGCCTAACCAGACTTGCATGTCGACTTTGGTCTGCTTGATCGCTTCGAGCTATAGACGGCAGGCATCGCCATGAGTCAACAGCATGTTAGTGAATGACGGGCGCAGTTGGGACGTACCACCAGTGCTGATTGGTTGCAGTCAGCGCCATAGATACGAATACGCTATATCAGAAAGGCAAGTCAGCATCTCGTCGTAGTGGGGAAGCTTGAATGATACGTACTTTCGTCAGTTGCGACATGATCTACGGGGGCGGAACAACTTCATTCAGTGGGATAATTCCAAAAATAATAATTAGATGACGCAGACCTGAACATCCTCAATGACGCCCGCTGTTCACCAAAAAGAGTCATGAGCAGACATCCCTCAGACGTCACGGGAAGGCGGTACAACCCACCTAGCGTATTTCCGCAATCGGGCAGCTGCGAGCCCACGGGTGTGTAAGCAATGCCATAGAATGATTGATGATAGTCGGGGTTCTTGACGAACGTGCTGGGATCATTGGGGTTCGTTTGCGACACTGTTGAGGGGCCTTGCGAGGTGGTGCCCGAGTTGGATGATGAGAGGTTGTTGTTCTTCTTGTTGTGGTTGGCAACAACCACGCCGGCGGTAACAGCAACGACGACGATCCCTACCACGGCAAGTATGAGGCCCATTACCTAGGGGATGGAGCGGACGCAATAAGCATGATAGGGTCTTGGATTGCATATTGGCGCTCAGAACTGAAGGACTTACAACCCATTTTTTGCGGCTAGACTTTGGCGCTCTGGGCTCCCATGTCGAGCCAGGAGCATAAGCACCGAGCTTGGGCTCCTGCCCGAAGCTGCTCATCCCCGTTCCACGGTCCATATCGGCGTACTGTCCAGAAGCCATTCCAAATCCTCTAGGCGGGTTGCGAGTCAAGTCGTCAGTAGATTGTTCAGCGAGCGGTCGGTATCCTGGGCCAGAGGGGATCGTGGAAAGAGGGATGTTGTTGGAGAATCCGCCTTGATTGTTGGGTGCGGAGGAAGAGGAAGGCCCGAATCGATTGGCCTAGAAAGGGGGGCGATCAGAAAAGGGAAAGAGGTGGTGGTGAAGAAGGGAAGGAGGAGGGAGGAGTGATCGGGCAGCGGGAAAAGGCAAGTGGGACGGGCGGCAAGTTGAGCCCTTCAAACCACCAAAGATGTATGATTCATCGCGCTTTATTTTTGCAAAAGGAGCCACAGAGCCCCGGCACGCACGCAATGACACACCTGCACAAGGGTGAAAGTGGAGAGAACAAACGGGGACTTACCGCGGAAGAATCATAATAGCCTGAATTTGGCTGAGCCCTGGCGTCGTCAAAGGGGTTGTCGTGATATGCCTGCATATCGGTGGGCTGTTAGTATGCGGTCAGGAAGTCAGGAGAGCGGAAACCGCAGGTGGGTCGTCGTGGTGAAGGAGAAAAGAGAGGGCTGCTTTCGGAGCCTTGCATGTTGGCCGTTCGGTACATCAAGCGGGCTAAACATAGCCTTGATCACAGCGCAGCAGGTGACAATATCCGTCTATTTTTAGTCTCCTCGGCGGGCAAGGCATTCTACACTCAATTACAACTCGACAAGAATGTTATGTACAGGATTAGAGCTGTTAAATTACTAGCAGGAAGTGTATGGTGCACTAGGATTGACGTATCGATGGCGACGTCCACGAAAAATGCATGATCCAGAATTATGTATGTGACAAAGGAAGGGAATTTCAGACCATAAGTGTCGACTAGTAGAAAAGAAAGAAAGCCTGGACCAACTCCCAAGCGGAGTGAGACTAGAATAGGATTAAGAAATGGTTCAATAACACGGCGGAAGTCCTCCGCACAAGAGGAAAGGTTGCGGGGTTGACTTTCACTTCACCGCAAAACCAGGTTGTGAAAGGCAAGGATGACGCCGATCAACTTGGAAAAATGGGCACACCATTTCACAACCCGAGAAACCCAACAAAAATGCCCTCATCACCGCCTCGCCCGCCTCGCAGGACCAGCTACCGCCGCCTGGGCAGCAGCAGCCGCTCTCGCTCTCTGCGCCATCTGCCTCAACCTCGCGTTCATCTCCTCGTCCTGCCTCCTCATCTGCTGTATCTGTTGGAATTGCTCCTGGTGGGTCCGCAGCCGCTGGCGGTACCCCTCCTGTGCCACAAGGCGTTGAGCTTCCTCCAGGTCTGCCTGTGCTCGTGCTTGTCCACCGAGATGCTGCACTGCATAATTTTGGACTGGCTGAAACTGAGGTTGCTGGTGCTGTTGGACAAGCGCTGGTGCAGGAGCTGGCGCAGGAGCGGGGATTGGGAGAGCGGCGGCCTGCCTGGCTTGTTGTACTTGCCGACGAAGTGCCTGCTGGCGCTGACGCGCCTGCGCAACTCGAGGTGCCGGTGCCGCCGCTGCAGGTTGTACTCGCACCGGACGTTGTGGCACAACCAGCGGAGGAGGAACCTGGAGAACTTGAGCTTGAGCCTGAGGCTGCAGTCGGCCAAAGATCGGCTGAGCAAGCTGATGTTGATAAGGATGGACAACATGCACAGCGTGCTGTACCTGCGCCGCTGGTGCTATCCCAAACCCAAAGCCTTGGCCAGGTGCCATATTATTATAATTGAAGTTGACATTTAACCCAGCCCATCGGCCCGCCTGGAAGTGCGCTGGCGGGATCTGGTAGTGCACTCCACCAGCGACGACTTGCACACCGGGTAGCATAGGTCGATTGACAGGTTGTGCTTGAGCTTGAGCCGCGGGTGGAGGGGCGACAGGGACGTCGACTTTGATGTCCTTCTCTTCGACATCTGGATGGGCGAGCTTGTATTCTTGCAGGGCTTTCTCGGCTGCGGCTTTGACCTATGATAAAATTTATGAGCAAAGGGCAATGCGTACTTTGAAGAGCAATGTACCTCATTGGCGTGCCTCTCTTCTACTTGATCCCAAAGCATACACTTTCCACTCTTCTTGGACGTCGAGGGTCGACCAGCTGGCGTCTAGAAGGCAGAAGTAGTCAATAATGATGGAATGGCTCGCATTCAGTATGAAAGACGCAGAGTCTTACCTGGTCAAAGTGGTCATATCCAGTGATGACCTTCCTACAAACGTAGCACGAGAGCGTACGACAATTGGGACAAGTCATCTTATTGCACTGGGAAAAAATATCAGTACCATGATCTTGGGCGTAACGAAGAGGACTTACGCCTGCTTCTTTGATGAAAGCTACAAAAATGTGTCGTGTTTAGATATGTAAATTGAGAGCAGTGACAGAGGTGTGGTCATACCTTTATTGCACTTGGGACAATTGCGCATCAAAGCACGAGCTAGGATAACGGTGGTAAGCAGAAACCAGGGACATCAGAAACAAAGATCCTTACTCATGGCCTCTTCGATGGCATGGCGTCCATCTAAGTGCTTGTCTTCTTCAGCCTCTGCAAAGACACAGTCAGAAAAAAAATCGTTCTTGAATGAGCAGAAGATCCGTACCTTGACAAGTCTTCGGCAGATGCTCCTGCACACAAAATCTGCATCAGCACACTCAACTCAACAACCAAAATCCAAAAACCACCCACCTTCTTCTTACACAACCTACAACTAACAACACCACACCCCCCCTCCTCATTCCCACACCTAAACAGCTTCTCCTCCTCGCTCGACACCTCCAGCACGCACTTCCACTCGCAAAAGGGGCACTCCTCCAGGCCCTCCAGCCCCGCGGCCTCGATCTCCTTCTGCTGCTTCACCCGCTCATAGAGGTCCATGAGCTTCGGCGAGAGGATCCGACGCAGCTCGGAGACGGGGAAGGGCTCCTTGCACCCGGACTCGTGCATGCAGTTGATGAGGTGGTTGTGTTCGCCGAGCTTGGTGGATGCGTATTGCGAGACGCAGTCGCGGCAGAAGAGGTGGGCTTCGGCGCATTGGACCATTTTGTCCTGTGAGGAGGTTGATTAGATGAGACACATACATTGAATAGACACATTAAGAGATGAAAGGCTTACGAATGCGTATTCAGCAAAACAGCACTGACATTCAATACCCGTCCCCTCCTCCAACGGCCCATCCTCCTCAACAACCGCCTTCTCCTTGCCTTTGCCCTTACCCTCCACCTCCCCTCCACCCACCGCACCCGCACCCACATTATTCGCACCAGCAGTCATAGCATCCGTCTCCCCCGGATCCTGCAAATACTCCACCAACCACCTCCTCTCCTCGACAAACGCCTCACACACAACATCCTTCATCCTCTTCCTATCCTTATTCGGATTATACCTCGTCGACTTGAGGACATACGGGCGGCCGGGGTGCGCGCCGGGGTATTGCGCTTGTGCAGCGTAGGTGCGCTCGGCGGCGGCGAGGAAGAGGTGCGTCGGGGCGTAGAGCCCGCGGTGCCGTTGGAGAGTTTGGCGGAGGTAGGGCTTGGGAATGAGGGGGAAGCTTGTTTGGAGTTGGACCTGCATAACGTGTAGACAGTTAGCCACATCTTGTTGGACAGAAAATTATGAGAAAAGGAATAGACCAACCAAAGCCAACTCCGTATAATCCTGCCCCCCAACAAGCGGCCTCTCAACACTCGCATAATCCACTTTCACTTTCTTCCTCTCCCCTCCCTCGCCCTCTCCCTCCTCCTCCCTTCCCCCCATTCCTACATCGCTCTTCCTCTTCCCTTTGTTTTTGTTTTTTTCCACCCGCGGATAATCCCCCGCCTCAAACAACACCCCGACGACATGTTCCGCCGTCTGTGCTTGGAAGCTGGGGAGGTGCGTTTGGATGAGCTCGAGGAGGTAGCCGGGCTCGACGTCGGGGATGATCTCGAGGACTTGGGCGACTGCTTTGGAGGCGGGGTCGATTTCTGGTTCAGGTTCAGGTTCAGGAGCTGGTTGGGGGACTTGGGGTGGGAGGAGTGCTGGGGCTGGTGCTGGTTCGCGTTGGGCAGGTGGTTGAAGTAATTGAGCAGGCGCTGGAGGGTTGGGAGGAGCTGCTGCCACAGGCGCTGGAGCTCGAGCTGGAGCAGGAAAGGGAACAACAGCATTCTCAAACCGTTCTTCCACCAACTGAGGAAGCCTCAGCACACGCCCACCCCACTGAAATGGTTCAGCTCCAGGAAGAGGTTGCATACGCCGCGGGAGGAACACGTCTACAGGTTCCAGCGCTGGCGCTGGTGGTGGTGCGAGTGCGGGTGCGGGTCTGTGTTCAGCGGGTCTGTGTTCAGCAGGTCTGGGTTCAGCAGGACGAGGTTCAGCAGGTCTGTGTGCAATAGGTCTAGGTTCGGCAGCCTTCTGAACTGGAACTTCAGGCTCTGGCTCTGGTTCGGGAGCGAGCACCGCCCGGAGAGGATCATCATCCACAAAGTGGAACGGGAACGGTTTCTTTGAAAATTCGGGGTCCCAATCATCTTCCAGGTCGGCGTCAAGTTTCCGGTGCGGGTCCATTTCCAAGTCGACGTCGATGACTTCCTCGACGGCTTTCTGCTTGCCCTTCCCCTTGTCTTTCCCTTTGTGATTGATACTGTAGTTGTTGTCGTTGGTTTTTTCTTTTTCCTTCCCTTTCCCTTTGTCTTTACCCCTATGCAAATGCAACTTCTTCGCGCCCCTCCCCTCCCCGTCCTCGTCATCAGAGAAAGCGAAGGGAGGTTCGTTCTCCTCGTCGCTAGGTAGGAAGAGAGGTGTGGCATGAGTACCAAGCTTCCTCTTCCTCGCGTTTGTATTCGCACTTGTATTGGAGCTCTGAGAACCGGAACCGGAACCTGAAGCGACGGGTATGTTGTCCGCCGAGGTGGGAGCTCCCACTGCTTTGGCTTGTAGCGTGTTCAGGCGCGTATGGGAAGGGGTCCGAGCGGGCGTACGAGTGCGAGATGGGCCAGCAACAGGTTCGACCTCCGGCTCAGAATCCGTAAGTTCAATAACGGCGCCTAAATGCACCGGTGCCTTCGAAGGTACAGGCCTCCTCGCACTACCCCTCGACGCGGGCTTCTCCCTCCCCTTTCCTTTTCCCTGAGACTGAGGCTGAGGTTGGGCCGAAACCGACCTCGCACGCGAAGCAGAGCGGGTGACCCTCCTCGGGGCGATGTACTCGAGCTCGGGCTCGGGGGAGGACTCGATCTCGATGACGGCTATGGGTGCAAGGTTGGTCGTGCGTTTTGCGTTCGCCATTTGCGTTTTTGGTGGTTCGGAGGGTTTGAAGATGAGAGGGGGGTTTTATATGTGTAATGTGTAGGGCCGACGAGCAAGAGCAAGACACTCCGTGTGTGGCCCTATGCGGAATGGAGACGAAAGGCGGATCCTATGGTTTTGAGTATGAATGTGAAGTCCCCACCCACGGGAAAGGAGAATGGTGAAAGGGCGGGGCGGGACCTGATCCGAGGTAAGGTTCTGTGGCTCAAAACCACGATATTGGGATATTGAATGTGGCACGGTCCTCAGGCCTCAAGGGTCAGGAAATGCAAAAGGGTGCCTGACAGTGATAGACAGATCTAGAGAACGAGGTCGATTTCATATGCAACGTGTCGTCTTAGAGGCCTCGATGTGGCCAGCGTCTACAGCAATCAGCAGCGCTTGTGTGGTGGTACTGGTAGTCTAGGAGTCGAAAATATCACAGTCAACATAACGGCATAGCACATAATATATAAGCCATCAAAGGAGGAAAAAAAGGAAAATCAAACAACGTCCTCACTCACCTCTCGAGTCGAGTGTCCAAGAACGCAAGGCAAGAACCGAACAACCGTTACAACCCCCCAGTTCCGAAGTTCAATGTTCAATATATACACCCTCAAGGCAAAGACCCTGCAACGCGGCGCGGTCACGGTGGTGTGAGCGGAATGTGGAATGACCTGACTGACTTGACTCGGGAGAAACGCGGTCAACTCGCCGGTTGCTTTTTTTGGCTCCTGTCAACGTTTCTTTGCTTGATGTGAGGTGAGGGTGACGCTCGTGACCTGGACGCGAATGTGACGGGGCGCGAGTAGTCGGCAACGGAGAGATTGCCGGGAGGCCGCTGAGGGGGTGCCGACAGGCGGCGGGCAGGGGCGCATCAATCCCGAGGGCCCGATCCCGACGATCGTGTTGGGAGCGCCTCGTTTCTGATGTTTTTGGTTGGGAGGTGACTCGATTGGTGTTGGAATGGCATGAGGCTGGGAAAGGCGTGTGTGGATGACTCGATTTCATGTTCGTCTATTGAATACAGGCTTCAAGTTCTCTTGACACCGTCCAGAACTTCCTCGTCCCTTCCAATTTCAACTTCAGGCAATTCAAAATCAAGTACTGCTTATCCCCAAACTCTCCTTGTAGAACTCTACCACAGTAAGACGCCTCGACCGCGTGGCGATGTCCAATCTGTTATATAGATCCTGTCATGGCCCTCTTATCACTACCGTAATACCAAAATACACGTCACTTAGAATAACTTTTGGAAGACGAGAATCCAATTGCCAGAACAGATCGTGAAGAAAGCTTCATCCTATCCATCCGTGATATATGTACGATAAGGACATAAGACCGCCGATGGCCTTCACAACATAGGGAGACTTCCATTGGATATGTCATTTCGAAGGTCTATGCGAGGATTCGGAATGCAGTATGTCGTCATGAAGAGGATACCATGATGATACTGGGCACCAAGCCTTCGAGAATCACTCGCTGTGGTCCGTGCATGAGAGAGTCGAATTGGACGACACATCGCTGATGGGGTACGTGATGCAGGGCAGAAATAACGTTGGACGATGGTGTAAGCGCTGAATTGGCAATACGCTATCGCATGACATCATCCCTGGGCGCCTAGCCATCGCTGCGTCGGCCACACCGAGCGGGCAGATATCCCCGCAGCTGAGCCAAGTCTCCTGCGGCGAGGACAGGTCGCATATTTTTGGCAAGGGACAGAGTTGGTGGCTGTGGAGCGGGCAAGTCACGCAGATTGGTTGCTTGTTGCCTCTCTCACCCAATCTGGCGCTCCCCACCGCAACCGCAAGCCCAGCACCCAAGGGCCACAGAACGGCGCTCGCCGCAAAAGTCGGCGCACTCGTCCGCTTCAAGCGTGCTGCTGCTCGCACCAGGACCGCTGACGACCCAACCCGAACCGAAACCGCACCGCGAACTGAGCCTGCGACCGAAAACGAGCCGAACCCGGACAGCACCGCTGCCACCCGCGAGTCGACCTCTGCTGCAGCCATGTACCAGACGCCGTATGCGCCGCCGCCCAAGCAGGGCCACAAGGCGTGGTGGAACCACTTTACGCTCAATCCAAAGCCGAAGAAGTCTGACACGGCTGCGCTCGAGGGCCCGTACAGAGGTCTGCCGCTTCCGATGCATATTGGCTATGCTCATCTAAATGTCTCTGCAGCCGAGGACAACGCGGACCACCCTGTCTTTGGCAAGCCGCTCAAAGAGTCGCTCAAGTACGCCAGTGTCCAGATATCCACGGCCAATGCCAATGGCGAGCTCTATGTCTGGGGCTACATCCCTGTTGTCGTTGCCAAGTGGTCCGTCTCTTTCTTTCTAGCGTTACTATATTCTCATTCTTGTATAGTGGATTATACTTGAAAGAAAACGGTTAGCATCCCATCCATCTTTCTACGAATTCACTCAGACGCGCCGTCTCCAGCTACAGAAGTGCCTGGCACATTCCGCGTTAGCGGCTCCAACAAGCGCATGCGGGAGCTTCAAGCCGTCTTCGAGACACCGCCTCGCGTGAGTCCCTGCTCTCCCTTTACTCTCCCGTCCTACCCTTTCGTAAATTACATACACACCCACTCTTCCTTTCGGGCCAAGCGAATCCCAACACGATCGAGCGTCCCACTGACATAACCCATCCATCACCCTTCCCCTTTAGTACGGCAAGTCCCTCGATTGGAAAAAGGAGTCCTATACGACGCACGATGTCGCCAGCGTCTTCCGGAGATACCTCACCCAGATGCCGGTCAGTTCTGCTCTTCCGTGCCCCAGGCCACAGGCGACTATGTATGGACGTGCAGTGCTGACTTGTTAGTTGCCTATTAGGAACCTGTGATACCCTATGATATGTACCATCTCGTAAGTGCTCGGTCATTCCTTCTGATCTCAATAGTACTGGTATGCTGATGCCTTTTCTGGTGCAGTTCCGAGATGCAATAGGTGCGATCGTGCCCATCAGCTTAGTTGACCAGGAAATCACCTTACCTCTCCACGAACAGCAAAGGAACCCTTCAACCAAGAAGAAGCCATCGCGACGTACAAGTCACTCATTCGCAGGATGCCCCGGCCGAATCAGTACCTCCTACTCTACGTCCTTGATCTCCTCTCCGTCTTTGCAAGGAAGAGCGACAAGAACCTCATGACAGCAACCAGTACGTCTCTCTCCCCTTTCCTCTTCCATAAAATCCTACCTATACTCACGCCCTTACTCTCTCCCTAGACCTCGCAGTAATCTTCCGCCCAGGCATCATCTCGCACCCCTCACACGAAATGTCCCCGCAAGAACACGCCCTCAGCCAGAAAGTCCTCGAATTCCTCATCGCACAGCAGGACTGGTTCATGCTGGACATTTCCCCGCCGACGCCGCCTAGACACAGCGAGTCATATGAAGGGGGGCCGTCGTCGAGTCGAGGGGGGAGTGGTGGAAATGGAAGTGGTGGAAATGGGGGCGAGGGTAGTGGACAGGGTGGACAGGATGGTAATGGAGGGAGGTGGAGAGAGAACACGACGTCGCCTAGTCGGCAGGGGACGGGAGATAACAATGGCACGACTGGTGGTGGTGGTGGTGGTGGGACGCCGACACAGAACGCCGCCTGGCACTCGAGTATGACCACCAACGCCGAAGCGGGCCCTTCAAGACAGCGCCGCCTGACGCTCCCTGACCGATCAGGGTCCTTCCCTCTCCAATCATCACACCCGCACACAACAGCTGGAGGTGCACACTCTCATTCACTCTCGCAGTGGTCGGGCAGTCTCGCGTATGCCCCGCCTCCCAACTCTCCCTCTCCTCAACCTCATCCCCAATCTCACTCTCAATCGCAAACTCACTCCCAACCTCAACCTCCACCACAAGCACCCACGCAACACAGGAGACAACGCTCCATATCCCACTCGCCCACCCGGAGCGCGGAGAAGCAGGCCATGCTGGCGATTATGGCGGGGCACACTTATGCTCAGGGACCGAGGGAGCCTCACCCGAGAGAACCTCATCAGAGGGAAGCGAGGGAGCCTCAGCAGAGGGAGGCGAGAGAGTTCAGGGAGCCCAGGGAGCCGAAGGAACCGAAGGAAGGCCAGTTCTCGGAACATGTCTGGTCGAATTCGAGTTCGTTGCCGCCTTCGCCTACGTCTGGGAGTTTTCCTACGGGTTCGAATGCTGTTACAACTCCAAGTAGGCATGCCAAGTCCCCGAGTGCTGTCACGAATGCCAATGCTAATGGGACCTCGAATGCAAATGCCAATGCGAGTGCGAGTGCGACGCCGATATACTCGAGGTTTTCGCATCCGCCTCAGACGACGCAGATGCCCGCGAACGGGTATGAGCAGACTCATGGGTATGGGTATGGATATGGGGAGCACCAACAGCGTCCAATGGCCAGTGCCAGTCCGAGCCACCACCATCAACACCCATCTCAATCTCAATCGCACTCGCACCTTCAAACTCAAAATCCATATTACCACCTCCCACAAGGCGCCCAACCACCTTCTCACTCATCCCCTCCTCATTCACACCAGCTCACTCATCACCAACCCTCCCCACACCGCCAGCCCTCCCCAAGCCACCCGCCACACCCCCCCTTCCACGCCCCCATCCCAACGACAAACTCGGACGTCGACGAACACATGATCATCCCGTCCTCGCCCTCCTCCCCTCCCCTGCCGCACGAACGCCCCTCGTCCCCGCTTTCCGAGGACGATGTGTCCATAGCCCCGTTCGGTGGGGAAGGTGGCGGGCTGGGCGGGGGGTGGAAGTTGGTTAGGACGCCTGTGCCGAGTCCTGGGGCGTTGGAGGG
>NHYE01005037.1:0-12079 GCA_002938385.1 Gymnopilus dilepis | reverse complement strand
TCGTAGACGTAAGGCCAAATCCGAATGGCGGTGGGCTTTCCAGAAAGACAGTGATTGTCACCTAGAAAAGGCGCTTTAGAACAAATTTGACGCATGATTGAGACAAAAATTTGCATTTATTCCTATCCCAAAGCCAAATACTACCAGCTAGAATGGGAGAAAGTCAACCACTGTCAGCTGATGATTGTCCAAAAAATACCTCGAAGAAGGAGATCAGGAATAAATGAGGCCTCCATGCAATCCTGAGCGGCGCAAGAAAGACTTCTTTCCAGGTCGGATCCTTCTTGGCGTTTCGTATACCGTTTATTCCAGTCAGATCTTTGATTCTGTTTGCGATACCTTTTGGTGTTCGCTTCACAGGCTGATGGCTTGGGGAAGGCTGTCGAATATAAAGCCTGAAATGCATTCAACAAGAGCAGAAGTCTGAGATCGAGAAACAGGAAACCTACGATTCTTCCATGAATAAAACGATCAGAATCAGGACTGCCAGACTGTAGAGGCATCCAATTCCATATGCCCATCTCCAGGTCGTGCGTGCTACTAAGAATCCAAAAATGAAAGGCGATAAATGGGGGGCGAGGACAACGCCCATGGTCCAAAAATTGATCTAGATTTATCGCAATGCCCCTCAGAAATAGATCTCAAGGAAGAAGGCAACATGATCTCACCTTTCGTGCATGAAGGTGAAAGGGAAAAAGATCTGTAATTGTGTATAATCCCTGAGTGTTGATGTATTGAGCAAAGTTTCTGACCCCTTAAGACAGCATTTGACTTACTGTAACCTGGGGGCAAGTTCTTCAGAAGTGGTCAGCGTCCGCGTTAGCATCCCATGCAGAATGCTCGCCTTACCCAAAGAACGCCGTCAGACAGCGCATTGCTTTGTAAAGTTTATAAGGTTTGTGTGTTACTAGACAGAGGGAATAGAAGTCAAACCTGCGAATACCGGTAGTGTCGGTGCAAAGGTTGCCCCGACGAGGAATCCCAAGGAAAAAAGCTTAATTTCAGCTTGAAAGTAAGCAGGATTTTTGCAGTAATTTTGACTGAAACGAACTTGTGTCCAGAAGAGAGTCCCGAGTCGGCCATAACGACGCATCAACATGATGAAAAATACGCCTCCCCATCCTGTTGGTGTATTAGTTACAGTATTTTGGGCGTAGCAGGACAACGTCTCACCCACGAGAAATATGCTCCAACTTGGCAGAGGTCAGTGGGAATGTGTCGACCAGAATATATGTCGCCTACTTAGCCGTCAAGTCGTTGATCACTCCAGTAGTCGTGTTATACTGCTTTGCGATCGCGAAGACGGACACGATACCTGCACCATATCAACATAGGTCGTTTGAACAGGCGGGTCACCCACCTATCCCAGAGTCAAAGTCGGGTATGATTGCTGCAAGGACAATGATGACTAGCTGAAGGTTCTTTCTCCAGTCGCTCTACTGCGACGACTCTCTTGAGTCAAGGCTTCCCAGCTACCTTTATTGCGCACTCACATTCTGTGGATCGTCTGGATCATCCGTTGGCTGAGGCCATAAAACATACTTCCCATCCTTCGAAAGTTTGAGTTTTGACGCTATCGCTTCTCCAAATTCTTCACGAGCTTCGCTAAGAGTAGAACTCAGGATAGAATGATGGATGATGAGGAAGCTGAAACGTACACTGGATCTAACACCAACCGGCCTGCTCGTTGTTCGTGGAGCGTAAATAAGTCGATACCCTCCAAACTCTCGGATTTGGTGCTCGCTTCGTCGCCCGATTCTTTGACGGCGATCTCTTCGCCTTTCAGCTTCTCTGCATCGAGGTCCATTTCAGGGCTGAGGTGGGTAGCAAGCACAGAGAAGCCATATTCATGAGACGGTCGATTTATCAGCGCCGGCTTCTGTGGTGCAACGTCTATCCTTAGATTCATCCCAGGCTGTCCTCCATTCAACCATTGGCGTGCGTGGGACTGGCCTTACATGCAAAATTCCTTTGCGTGTGTCCTCTTAGAAGCAGAGGAGCAGGAGACTAGGGACCCTGAGAGCGGCTTGCAGAACATTCAGGATGAAAGAAAAAGAGTCACTTACATTGACGAATCATTGGAAATTTGGAGACAATTTGGAGAGTTCCTTGCAGTGAAAATGAAAAGCCCATGCCAAGACAAAGAGAGTCTAGGGCATATGTAGATGAGAGACCAAGTTAGCAAGCGGACATATGACTCGAAGTGTATGTAGTCCAACAGCTGCAGAGGAAGGATTAGAGCTTGTTGGATTGCCCCAGAGCTTGGCGCGTGGTCCGACCATGATCATGTGCCTTCAGACCAATGTCATGTGGCTGACGCGTCGTCCGCGTCATCCGAGATGTCGTGTGCGCGCCGTTTAGCCTCTGAAACAGCTCTCTCCAAGTTCAACCTACAGAACGACTCCTTGCCTCTCCAGACCACGATGTTAAGTGTTACTTTATAGTACGTTGACATCAATCCAGGCCCTATCCGACAATAACTAGATATTACGTACTGCGTAAATAAATAACAAACAAATACTCCGAACGTAAAGATCAACCACCTTACAACAAGACGAGAATGAAGCAAATCCATCCAAGAAAAATAAAGATAGGGAATCAGAAGTCAAACGCTTCGCTTTGCCAAGCACCAGGCATGTTTCCCTTAGGTTTGGGCGACCCTTCCGACCTCCGTCTCCGCTCAAACCTCTCTCCAACATGTTCAATCACAGCCACGCCTTCCTCAATCCCTCGACTAGTCCTATCAGCCGCACCTCGGACATTCTCTTTGACGCCATCTACCACCCCTTCCTCTGTAGATGCGCCCGCCTTCCCTGGGAACAATTGCGCACCACCAACAGCAATGACAACCTCGTTTGCGGCGTCTTCTGCAGACTCTTCGCGTTCGTCATCCAGGTTCCTCTGCGACACACTTCCCTCAACACGTTCGAAGGATTTTGTTTCAGGGTGGTATACCATTTCGGGTGTTGCGCCTGGTTGATTCTGCACGAGTCCGTTCGTCGACGGGGTTCTGCTTGATAGCGGAGAGGAAGCGGAAGTGCTCGTGTATATCAACCCCTTCGAAGTAGCCTGAAGGGTTGTTCTTGTCGGGGTCTCTTCCTCTCCTCCTGAGAGGTCTCTGCCCGCCCTCCCGAGCACAGACGGTCCAGAATGCAGCAGTGCACCCCACCAATCAGCTAACAGTTGAACCAAACCCTCTTCTTCCTTCACCACCACCATTTCAGCGTCCAACTCAGCTTGAGCCGGCTGTGTGCTCGGACCTCCTCCTATCCGTTCCTGCACCGCTTGCTTAGCGACCCTCACCCGCCTCTCATCTCCAAGCCGCCTTGCTTCCCTGAGGACTTCACCAAGACCTTGCGCAAGGCTCTCAAGGAGTGTCTTGACCTTGTCTTCCAACGCCGACTTCACCAATTTTCCAACAACCGGGCCTGCAAGCGGCTGCACCAAGAGCTTGTTGATAATCCAATGCTTGCTTTGGTCAATCTTGAAGTGGAGCCCATGAGTCGCAACTGATACGTCCACAACGCGGAAGAGCGGCTCGGCTGGCACGATTTCTCCCATAATCTCCCCGTTCATATCCGCTCGCATCACCTCTCCATTCGATTCGCCCTTCACACCCGACTGTGAAGCCTGACCGACATCCGCATCTTCAACGACAATTTCGGGCACAGGGACTGTTGGGACCCCCACTTTGGTTGGTTGGTTGCGCTCGGTATTGCCGTTCTCGACCTCGACTTCAAAGTCAACCTCAAGCCCCTTATGGACGCCCTCCATGCCCACATCGACGCTGAGAACGCCCTCGTCCTCGTATCCCACCAGGCTGCCAATGTAGCTGAAGTAGTAACCCATCCCCTCCAATTTCGCTCTGACACCGTCTATGTGCATCCGCAGGCGGGAGGTGCTTTGAACATCAGGGTTCTGCAGGCGGTCGTTCTCAGCATGGGATTCAGGCTCTTCATCGGCCATGTCGATTCGCATTTCAGTCCACTCCTTCAGCACCACCTCGTCTGGAATCAGGCTCGTGCTCAGCAATGACGTCCTCCCCACTCCTCGAGCATACAAAGGCCTCAAAGCGGCTTCTATCGTGCTAGTTCTCACCTCCAGCGATGGGATGGGCAAGGCACTACTTGGAACAAGGCTCAGGATGCGAGGAATCGCCCAGCCCAGCCAGCTGGCCCAGCTAGTAGCAGCTGATATCCTCTTTTCTGCTTCTTGACGGATGAGGTCGGTTAAGTCGGCCTCGAGGGCGGCAAAGGTGCGGACGACAGCCATGGTGCTCTTGTCGTTCTCCACGGCGGCAATGAAGGCTTCAAGTTCGTCTACGAGGGTCCTCAGGTCTGTCTTGAACTTCCGCCGCATTTCCACTTCCCAGTCCTTTTGCTGCTGAGCAACAGTTCTCGTCTCTCTGCCTTTTGGTGTGGGTTGTTCGGGACCGGGATCTTCAGATGCGTCGTGGCCTATTTCCGCGACCGCTTCGCCAGCAACGCGACTCAGCTCGACTCCATCGTCTACGAGGCTCTCCAAAACCTTCTTTCCTTCGTCTGAGGCCGTCCAATCCGTTTCGAAGGATCTATCGAGATAGTCGCCTAGACGCGAGAAGTACGATTTCAAAGGGTTCTCAGTGTTGACTGCACTGGGTTTTGAGGCGGCCTCGGGTTCAACAGCGGCAGATGCCTCATCAGCGACCTGGTATTCCGACTGTTGCGATTCCGAAGGCGAAATAGCCTCTGGTGGAGGTACCGATGGGGACGTTGGAGATGGGGCAGAGACCCCCTCAGCTTCTCTGGCTTTAGCAAGGGCAGCGCGTTGCTTCTTCTTCAGCTTCTTCTTTTGACTCTTGCTCAGCTGAGTCGTGGGTGTTTCTGGCGAGGTGGGGGTAGGGGGTGGCAAGGCTGAAGGTGGTTCGGGTTCGGGAGATGGTTCAGGTGATCTTTCTTCGACTTTCGCGTAAACCTCGACGTTGATGATGGTGGGGACCTCGTCTAGGTCTCGCATGACGCGACTTAGGGCCAAGAGCACTCCATCCAAAGAGTGTCCTTGAGCAACACGTTCCAAGAAAGTTTTGGTATCCTGCAGCAGAGCATCAGACTTCATGTCGATAAATGGTTTCCTCTCTTCAGCCTTGGGCCCATCTTGCAAGACTTCCTGGGTTTGGGCAACCGTTTTCTCGATGGCAGAAGCGACCACGTCGGAGGCTGACGATATTCTTTCCGAGTATTTTCGAACTAGAGTCAGAATGGCACGCAGTGCTGACCTCGAAGCGCGATCTTGTTGTATCCGTGTCATCAACTAGGGAAAAGCATTCCTCGTTTGAGCCAATGTCAAGCTTCCAACATGAACTTTACCCACCTGTTGCAATCTCTCCAACGTCCTCTCCTTGGCCTTCCCTCGGACATCCTCTCCAGTCTCGTCCCATTCTCTCTTCGCGCTCTCACCAGCAATTTTTAGGCTTTCAACGACCTCGTGTCCTGTGTTTTTGACGTCATCGACAGAAACAGAAACAGACGCGTCCACTTCCGCTTGGCCCTCTGCTGAAGGCAATTTTCCGATGATGTCATTTCCTTGACGCGCTCTTTGCTCCAGCTCAGCAGCTGTCTGCTCGACTTTGCGCGCAGCATGCTCGATGTGAGCTGCGGTATCCGCAAATTGCTCTCGCGCGATGGTGAGAAAGTCGGAGAGGACCAGTCGGAAGACCGAAGAAGATAGACAAGATTGGAATAGCGTTCGGAGGGCGTATATGAATAGCTGCGCGTCGAAGGCGGCCTCGTCTTTCGATGGACCTGGTGACAGGCGCAATGAAGTCAGTTGAGCAATGAGTAGTATGTCGTTATCTTGCTCACTTTCTCTCAGAAGTTCTGATGTACCCTCACTTGCCTTGTCAAGGGCTATACTATGAGCCCTATACACAGAGGATAGACCCGAATTGAAGTCAATGGGAGGTATATCCGCCTGCATTACTGCGAAATACAATTCCTGTAGTTTGTTGTCCGCTAGACGAATAGTGAGCCGAACAGAGCGAACTAGAAGAAACCAAAACGCACTGTTCTTCTCCATCCCAAACTGCAGCGCAGCCTGCACTAACGCTCTGATATCCGCCAGAACCTTCCTTCCTTGCGTGCTCAAAGGGCCGTAACCAGGTATCACTTTCCCCTTGTCCTCCACATCCTTTAGCAGTTCAGACTTGAGTAGCACCTGCAAAAACCGTGATATCTGGTCCTGCGTAGGGAGCTTTCCCGCGTTAAGAGCAGCCAGAACGTCCACGACCTTGTCTACAGCAGGTCGCTCTGTCTCCACCACCGTTGGCGACGCCGCCTCCGAAAGGTCGCGTGATGCATCTTGCCTTGAAGAATACTTTGGCAGGAGCGGCTCACGCTCGCCGTCCTTAGGCTTGGACCTGCCAAAACACGAGAGGCAGTAGTCCATGGTCGAAGACGTCGGGGACAGCGAGGGCGACGACGAGCGGATGGAAGTCGGAGAGAGAAAGGGACTGTCGCAAGATCGGGAAACGGGAAGCTTTGCCGTTGGCGCGTCTGGGCTAAATTTACTTCAGGCGACGGATCTAATCTTGACATCGGCTTACATCCTTCCAAACGCCGGTCCCGAAATTCAAGATTGCGGGATGGTGCAGACAAAGTACTTACGTTGAGCGAGAGACCTGCAATATCATCGCAAACATTTTTTTCTGATATACAAAAATTTTCAAAGCACGAAGGGCGCTTGAGCTGATTTGGTGAGGGCTGCCAAGACAGTTCAACAAAAGAATCAGTGTTCCTTGCGCTTCCACGTCCAATGAGAGCTGGCGATAAGCAGGAAATCAAGTTCTCTGTTCGAGAGTATATTTTGCTTGTCATTACATACAGTTCTAGAAGTTGATATACATGTACCCATTTTTACTGGCCAGTCGAGCCACTCTGAGAACCTGACGACGGAGCCAAACAAGCCTTGACCAAGGAAGTATCTGTCCAGGTCGACCCGGATTGCGTTGGGACTTCGCCTTTGGAATAGATGGTCAGCTATGCGTAGTGAAAAAGGAGCAAGAAATATCGGAGTTTGACTTACTGAGGACGTAGCCTGAACAAAGAAGACCCTGAATTTAGAATTTCATGCTGAAGTGGAAGGCTATGTGTTCTTACCAGGATCGAAGTTGCCTGCGGCCCAACCAACATATCCGAGGAAAACTGAAGGGAAAAGACAGGGGTAAATGCCAAGCATCCAGATTAAAGGGACGAAGCAATTCCTTACCATCAGAGTTCTGAGCTTGATAGGCAATCTGTTGACAGAGGTACGTGGCGCAAGAAGCAGTGTTGCCACCACCCGTCTCAGTGTTGAAGGCCTGACGACCATTGCAGCGGAGCCATTGAGCGAGGGGTTCCCAAGCATCGGCAATGTTATTAGTGACACATTCGCTAGTAGGAGGAAAGAGTCATTGAGACGAAGTCGATAAAAATTATCACCATAATGTATACGAACCTGTTGGTGCCAGAGTTATCGCTGTCGAGGTACTTGTGCACGTCGAATATAAGACCAGTGATTGAGCCGTCGGGGTTGGTAACTTTGGAGAGAGCAGCAGCCGATCCATTAGACACAAAGGTCTGAGCCGACGTCCAGTTATTGCCCGGAAGAAGGATAAGTTGGGTCGTCGCGCTAATGCAAGAAATCAAGCCGCCTAATTTCAAAATAAAACAGAAGATCGCTCACCCAGCCTTGCGGATCGCAGTCACGGCGGCTTGGACAGACTGGGCCCAAAGGTTGATGTCAGGAATATCATGAGGCTCGTTCATGCTGCGGAAAGAAAATTGGCAAAAATCGACACGTAATCGTGATAAAACGTACACTCCAAAGATGATCTTGGGCTCGTTTGCGTAGTGAGCTGCCAGATTGCTCCATAGCTGAGCAAAGACGTCGTTGGTCGGTCCGCCTTGGCCGATGATCTAGAGGAACAAGTGGAAAAGTCAGCCTGAGGGCAGACGACTGCATGAATCTTTGCTTACCTGTCCATTGAAGCGTGCGTAGTTGTGAACGTCAACAATGCAGTATGCCCCAGTTCCCAGGCAGGCCTGGACGAGAGAATCGTAGGTCGCCAAGTTTGTGGAGTTGATAACACCAGTTGCAGCGTTGTTGGTCAAGAATTGCCAACCAACAGGCAGACGGAAAGTATTGAACCCGTCGTCGTTGACGAAGTGTGTCATCTGTCCTTGACCATCGTGGCCTGATTTCGAGTTTAACCTTGAAATGTTGAGCTGATGTTACGCAGAGCTCACCGTAGTATTGGAGCAGCGGGGGCCAAGCAGCGCTAGCTGTGCAGTCCTAAAGAGCCAGAAAGCTTCAGAGAAAGAAAGTGTCAGATAGCTCATAAAACGTACTCCATCTGAGTTGCACCCGAAGTCGAAACCAGCAATGTTGACGCCAGTGAACTCAAGCTTTCCGGTAGCCCTCTTCGTGTTGGTTGTATTGCAGCTACCGCTTGGAGCAGGAGATGGTGTAGGGATAGAGACGGTCGAGGTAGGAGGAGTCGTACTGGGTTTAGAGGTCGGGCTTGTGACGGGGTTGGAAGTTACCGGGCTTGACGAAGCAGTTCCTGGAAGGCATTGAGAGTAGTCTGTACGTGAGGCACTTCAATCTTTTGATTCCACTTCGATGTGCACAATGTCATACTTACATGGGTTCAAAACAGTGCACACTGATCCAGACACGCAAGTTGTAGCACCAGCCCAGCCCTAGTCAGAAATCAATTGGCGACGTTTTATTCAGTTCGTGCAAAGGATGCTCACAGTGCCACCACCTGAACGAATCAGTTAGCACACGACGTCTGATCATGAGGGCTGGATGAAAGCGCAACTTACATTGGCCATACAGAGGGGACTGTGCGTTGACGGCAGCCGCGCCCAGGCCGAGCAGAAGACCGAAAGTAGCTAATGCCATCTCAGCAGAAAGGTTGAGTGAAAGGGGCACGATGACGAACCAAAAGTATAGGTACTCGTTAAATACTAATTCGCAGGAACTCTTCACCCATCTCCTCGTCCGACGACTTACCGAGAAGAGTAAAGGTGTCATTCCGTTTCGTATTCAGGTAATCCAGACCCGCATTGTGCTTCAAAAAATAGCCTCTCGATACGTAGCAGATGTGCGCTCCGTCAGAAACAGAAAGGGCATCTGGCAGAGTTGAGACAGCCCGAATACCCAAAACGGCTGTTCGTCGCGTCAACGTCGGATTTTAGCTATCCCTCAGAAAAAGTTACGAGAACGTGAGCGAGGACATACCGTCGTCATGTCCGTTAGAAGGACGAGAAGGGCTTCCGATAAGGTTGAGGAATCCCGTAATGGGCAAGCGAGAGACATTGACGAGGATTTTCCGTTTCGAGAGAGCATGTGTCCTGAACCCTGCCGGACCATGATTAGAGCAAGCGTGATAATTCAAAGGGGCGCAGCGTACAGAATCGTTCAAAGAATTTGCATGAAGTTCGGGTCAGCGGTATTGAGGCATCCAGAAGGCCTGCGGGCAATTCGATGGAGGATGAGAGAAGGGAAGACGATTCATGAAATGCATTTTGAGGGCCATCCCGCGTGTCGTCATTTTGACCAGCCTCTAGGAGCATCCATGAGTCTCCGTGTCGACCTTGTGCAGCGGTGAGTTGGTGAAAGGAGAGGCGGTTCATGGAGAAGGATCATGAGCTCGATCATGAGGGTTGCATTCAGGGGGTTGGAGGTGCAAGGATCTAATCTAATCTACTGACTAATATTAGGGCTTAGTCATTTGATCATGAGTCAACTTTCTTTCTTTTCTCAGAGTCACAATCGACTCTCGACCTTATCACGACAGTGCTCCAAGAAACAGGCATTTCTTCTCACTCGACGGCCAGGATTGGACAACAAAGTACCCTGTGAATGAGAGGGAGAGTTCTTTGCCATGACACTCTCAGGATGGCGGGAACTCAAATTTGAACAAGAAAAGGCTTCCTGTTACTTACATTGTCACCTTCGCCTCTCGAGCTCTCAGCAAAAGCATGCGGATTCCAGCACCTATGAGGCTCGTGATACGTTGATAGGTATCTCTGACTCTCTCATATTGACAGATATGCATCTCATATTGTCTGAAATATAAGCTTTCCAAGAAGGATGAAGGACTCAACTCCCTTCCCCTGTCCGGAAAATTCTCGGTCGATGTCAAGTCACTTGAAGGATGACGTTCTCATCTTAGCAAAGACGAAGGCGGGAGGCAAAAGGTTTATAAGAGGGTATCCAACGACTTTGTGCCTCTCAAGTGCTTCACACCGTCGCACAACTAAGGATGACAGAAACGCAGAAATTGCCTTCAGATTTCTTGTACGGCTATGCCACTGGTGATTACTACATATCCTCTTGCTCGAAGCAGTCGCCTGACGTTCGTGTTCAAATAGCCGCCTATCAGATCGAGGGTTCGCCCACGGAATTGGGTCGAACGCCCTCCATCTGGGATACTTTCACGCATCCAGATCCAAAGTCTGGGCGAAAGCCAATTAAAGATGGTTCTTCTGGTGATCACGCTACGGAATCGTTCAAGAAGTGGAAGGAAGACATTGCTCTCCTAAAAGAGCTCGGTGCAAAGGCATACAGATTCTCTCTGTCTTGGACGAGGATCATCGACTTCAGCGATACGACCCGAACAGAAGGCCGTGATCCTGTCAACGAGGCCGGGGTGAAATACTACAGACAATTTATTGAAGAGCTCGTCAAGGCTGGCATCACGCCCTTTGTGGTGAGTTATGTTACTCGTCGAGCAATCGAATCAAATGTCAACACAACTTTGGAATGTAGACGTTGTATCATTGGGATCTTCCTCAAGCTTTGCACGATCGTTATGGCGGTTGGCTGAACAGAAAGATTGTTGATGATTATGTCCACTATGCAGAGGTATGTATTGTCCTTGATCCACCCTTATATATTCTAATACCTCTCAGGTCTGCTTGAATGCATACGGAGACATTGTCAAACATTGGTCGGTGCATATTAGCTTGACGTAGTACTTTATACTGATTTATTTTCAGGCTTACATTCAACGAGCCTTGGTGCACATCTGGGCTTGGATACGGGACTGGACGACACGCTCCTGGTCGTTCAAGTGACCGCGAAATATCACCAGAAGGAGACACCTCTACTGAACCCTATATGTGCGACCGCCATTAATTTCTGCTGACCTCTGAGCTGACGAAGTTCTAGAGTCGGGCATCATATCATACTCTCGCATGCCTACGCTGTAAAGTATTTCCGCGAACAGGTCCAACCCCATCATGGAGGGTCGATAGGTATTACTCTAGACAGCAGTACTTACCTGCCGTACGACGATCAACCGACAAGTGAGTACTGTCATTTCAGACGACTTCGATTGTGTACTGAAAAGGCTAGACGTCCAAGCTGCGCAAAGAGCCTACGACGCTCGCCTGGGATGGTTTGCAGACCCTATCTACAAAGGTCACTACCCTGCATCATTGAAACGGATGTTGAGACAACGCTTGCCTGAATTCACTACGGACGAGATCCTTGTAGTCAAGGGATCGTCAGACTTTTTTGGACTAAACAATTACACGACGAATCTAGTTCGTGAGTGTTCAGAAGTTTTCCGGTTGGTACCCTGTCACCAACGTACAATGACCCTGGGATACAGAAGATGGGGGGTCGGATGAGCTCAGCGGGAAGACCAAGTCTACGTTCATCAAACCCGACGGCACCCCTCTCGGAACACAAGGTAAGTACTTTCCAGTCCGAAAGTCAGGAACAATCTAAGGAGCAATTGCCATTTCGAAACAGCACACGTTCCTTGGCTGCAGACTTGTGAGCTTTCCCTTTGGCTCGTCTTCCAATTGACGTCGCTAAGGATATCTGCTCTTTAGACCCTCCTGGTTTCAGGATTGTGAGCATCCTTGGCATTGTTCAACTTCTTGGAAGAGAATCACTGACGGCGCTGAACCCATCTGTTGGCAGCTCTTGAACTATATCTGGAAGGTGGATTGGCCTGCTTTGAGATGCCCACAATGTTACTGACACTACGCACTAACGCAGACATATAACAAACCGATTTAGTGGGTTCTTAAAATATTCTTGT
>NHYE01005036.1:0-12077 GCA_002938385.1 Gymnopilus dilepis | reverse complement strand
GCTTCACGAGCGCCGTGGTGGATAGTGCTAGTTAAGTGGGCGGCTCGCAGGGTATGTTAGGTGATTCGTGTTTAATGTTTAACCCCGAGCTTGGGGGTGGTGCGGGTGCGGGGGTGGGGGATATGTCCCTGGTACGACGCACGGGCACGGGCAGGCCGCAGCGAAAGGCTCGCATGGGGAGGACCTCATGAGCCAGGCGGAGGACGAGGCAGAGGCAGAGGCAAACATCATGGGCGGCATGTCCAGCCTAAACCTCGGGCACGAGTTCTGGGGCGTCCTGCAGCTCGCCCTAGCCAGGATAAGCTGGAGCCTCGAGGTGTTGGCTTTATCCGACCCCAGCGCACTCAACTCGTGGGTGTTGGACGTGCCGACCCAGCCTATGTGGGCGAGGGTGAGGGCGCTGGGGACGCGCCTGTCGGAATGGCGTTGGCTGCTGCTGCTGCTGCTGCATCCTCCTCAGATTCAAGCCCACCTCAAACGTCGCTGACCCCGTCGCCGTTCTACTCCTTCCCCGCCCTACACACGCTCAAACTCCACTTCTCCTTCTCCACCCACGCAGCTACGTTCCTTGCGCGTCTCGCCTCCGTCCCAGCCCCATTCTCCACCCAGCTGCACACGCTCCACTTCCGCGACACGTCGGAGATATTGAGCGAGCATCCGAGAGCGTACCCCTCTTGGCGGCCAGGGAGGCTGGGGAGCCTAGGAGGGAAGAGGTGCCGAGGGGTCTGGCAGTGAGCTGTTTGAGGGGGGTGTGGGTGTGTTGAGGGAGGTTGTGAGGCTTCCTCCTGGGGCGGTGGGGAGCGATGAGGGTGAAGACGAGGACGACGACCCAACCACGCACATCCAACTCCCCCTCCCCCGCATTCACCTCCATCGAACCCTCCCTCTCCCTCCAACTCCATCGAACCCTCCATCTCCATCTCCTCCGCCCTCTCCGCCCTCTCCCCCACCCTCCCCTCCTCGCTCCTCTCCCTCTCTATCTTGAATATACCCCTGAACGACCCGGAATCGGAATGGGTGCAAATCCTCCTTCAGGAAGTCATGGGGACGCTTGGGGAGGTTGAGGCATTTCGGGGTCGTGCCGTGGGTTGCAACGTTGAGGGGTGGGGACGCGGTGAGCTAGTCCAGGACCAAGGAAAGGGGGCAAAGGGACACGGAGACACGACCGCGGAGGCAAAGGGCGGGCGGAGCACCCTCATCGCATCCCTCATGCCCCTGCGCGAGCTGCACACCCTCCAGCTCGACCTCAGTGGATGGAACCCCCCGCCGACGTGTTCGGGCATGAACGCGAGCGGGTTCAGCATCGGTGGACACGCTGATACATCCAGTAGGCCAGCGTGGGGACTAGGCGACATTGATTGTGGAGGCTCGGGAGGAGGGCAGTATGGAGGCGGCTGGTTGGACGGTATAGGCAGCTTATACGGCCTTTCTAGCGACGTCTACGGCGGACTCGGCAGCGGCGGCGTCGACAGCAGAGGCGGCTACGGACTCGGTGCAGGGGGAAGACCAGGCGCAGGAGGATATGGGGGAGGACAAGGCTATGCGCCCATCCAATGCGCCCTCGCCTCGGAGGTTCATACGTACCTCCCGAGTTTGAGGGCACAGGCCCCGGCGCTTGCGAGGAAGAGATGGAGGAACAAGCAGGCGAAGGGGGGAAGTATGGGAGGTACAGAGAGATGGGAGACGTGAGCGCGTATAAGGGCGGGATGATGGGCACCTGGACGCGTCGAGTGGATGGCGGGCAGGCACAGGTGTTTAGTACGATTTGCTTAAGGCTTGACGCAAGGGGAATGAATGTCCTCTGTCGGAGGTACTTTGCTGGTGGCTAGTGGATCCTTTCTTTTTTGAGTACGAAGGAGCGTGGACTGTTTTTTTCTGGGTTGTAGCCTTATAATAGGTCTTTTGGATTTTTCGGAATTGGAGCGCCAATTCTCAAAAACGCCCTCTGTTCACTGTCGAGTGCTGAGCCATGGCGGAACATGCTCGATTCATTCGTCCCTCGGTTTACACTGGCAGTAGCTTAGCCCAAGACTCAACAATACTTTCCTACCCTTCTCATCTCCTACTCATGACTTCTTGCCATAATTAAGAATCTTATGAAACCTCGTCGGCGGCGGCTTCGCCTTCGGGGCATACACCTTCCTCGGCACGCTCGCCTGCGCATATATCGCCTCGTGGAACGACTTCCTCGCGCCCCCCATGCTCCCGCCGGGCGTCAGCGGTCGGTACCCCGGCGGTATCCTCGGCTGCTTCCCAGGCGTGTGCGCGCCCGCCACCATGACGTGCCCCTTGGCCTGCTTCCGATGCCCTTCTGCGAGCGTCTGGCTCCATTGGCGGTTGGCCGGAGGGGCGAGGGGATCGTTCGCCGCGTGCTTGTTGACCGTTTCTGCGTGGCGGTGGGCGACTGCTGAGTGGAGGTGCGCGAGCGCTGCGCGGGCGTGGCCCTGCGAGAGCCAGGCTTGCCCGTGCCCTGCGTGCGCTGCACTACTTTGGGCGTAGGTGTTCTCGATAGCGTGCGCCTCTGTGATTTTCGCGGGTGTCCCGACGGACGTCCCAGCTTTCCTGTTCGCTTCTCTGAACTTTTGGTGGTGCAATTTACCTTGGGCGGCGTGGAAAGCAGCGTGCTCGCCGTGCTGTTCCGCTGCGAGCTGGTGGAGTTTGGCGGGGAGGGCGGGGTGCGCTTCGTGTGCGAGGTAGTGCGCTGCGACGCCGTTATGCTCGTATTGCGCGTCGAGGTGCGCTTCTTGGGCGTCTTCGTGGGCGTTGCGGACGGAGCGGTGGGCGTCTGCGATGGCTTGGTGGTGCGCTAGAGGGGGATTTCCAATGAAAATGAGTACTCTTGTTTGATACTTTGAAATTGGTTTCAAGATGCGAGACTTACCACGCTGAATAGTCTTCATATGGTCTTCATCGACAATTTTTCCAGAATGCAGCCCAGGAGCAGGGCGAATGGCATGGGGGTGTGCAGCGACCGGATCGAGGAGGACGTGCCCATGCCCCACTAGCGACGAGATACCCACTTGATGAGCAGGTACACTTGGCCCATGGCGGTCGGGCGCGTACTGTCCCTGGTGTAGAACAGGCGAGAGGAGCGGCTCGCCTTGGGCGTTGAACCCGACGGTGATGTGCGGGTGGAAGGGCTGTCCATGGAGCTTGAAGATGGGATGGGATTGGATATGATGGAAGGAGGGAAAGGAGATGGGGAGTCAAAAAAAAGAGACAAAGATGGGATGGGATGGGATGATGCACTCACCCTTGTGCCAGGAGCTGTGCTGGGATGATTGGGATCATGATGGACGAGTTCTCCAAGTGCTGGGAGGTGGGGTATTGGGATCGAGAGAGCGGTGGATGCAAAAAGAAAGACTGAGACACCCAGTTGGGTAAGGCGGAGCAGATTCACCATCGCGCAACGTCGAGATACAGTGTGTGATGTGTGTCCTTAAAACAGACGGCGACCTGCGCTCGTTGAGAGGTAAAAGAAAGCGAAGATGAGACCAGCTGAAGAAGCCAGCTCATTGAAATAACCCTCTTTATACCTCCTGCGCTGTGGATTATCATGCATCAGAATCAATGATCGATGTGTGCGCCCTTGTCTGGAGTTTGGACGATGGACACACATCACTGAAAGTTTGTGGGCGAAACATGTCCCTATGCCATTGTTATCTTTCAAGTGGGTAAGCTAGTGGGCTCTTGTTATTGTATTTGAGCTTGAACAAAAAGCGGAAGCTCACTTGTATTTTTCTCTTTCGAATTTAGGACCTGTAGCTACGCGTGCACACAAGTCGGCGGAGACAAGCTGAGCGGTGTGTGCGTTCCTGGGTCTGTGGTGCATTGCTGGCGACGCTACGCCAATGGAACTCTGAAATAGAGGATTCTAAGGAGGCTGAGTCGCTTCTTGTGTAGTATACTGTTACGTTCAATGATGCTGCCAGTTGCTGTTGGCGGTGCACTGCAAGTTCAAACGTTTACGCGTTCAAACTTCACGCGCACGCCTCACGTGAAAGTAAACCGACCGCGTCCTTCCCACGCCACCCTTTTCTTTCACTGCTCTCATGATCATGACCGCCGAACAATCCTGCCAACCTCTTCGCTCAAATAGCCCCGTAACCGCCTGACGGACAACGACTGGACATGGCTCTCGCATTCTTGGAACTCCTAGGCACGCCAGTGCTCCAGATCTGCGTATGTTTGCCTACGTTCTGGATCTTACTTCCATCTTGCGGCTGTTCAAAACGACTCTCCGTCCTTTCTTTCTTGGGATACAGGAGCCAACTCTGCACTTTCGCATCTCAAAGATGCCTATCTCTGTAGGTGCAACTCTACAACCAGTGGCAACCTCTTCTTTACCCCCGACTTATACTCCTACTCCATCGTACGAGGTGTTCCTCGCATAGCCCGGCTGAAAGGCTGGCCATGGGATTGGACTATCTTTGTTGGGCGGGTACCCGTCAGGTGTATAGATAATTGTCTATGTGAGCTGCGGGCTTGGACAAGGCCATCGTTTTCGTTTCGAGTCGGGCTGATAGAGAGCTGTATTGATGCATCGTCGACGACTTACTTTCTTTCCTCTCAGAGCTGTGCCAAAAGCTGCTACAGGACTCGGCAATCGTTTACGTTCTATAGTGGCATGCATCACCGCTTTAAAATCGACATCGTATCGGTACTCATAACAGTCAGCTGCGTCTAGAGCGTTCTAACTACATCAGGACTCTGATTCAGCCCTTCAAGCCCTTGGCGTTTAACCATTCAGTCTCCCTATTCTTGACGTCGTTGTTCGCTATACGATGCAGAGCTCGAAGACCATGGTGTTCCTCAATCTTTCTAGGCGGTGCCAATCTACGGCTGTGAACTCCTCCGAATATAGCACTCCAGGCTGTGATAATGCGAGTTCTTCTGTGTACTAGGTTTTCGACGGCAATTCGGTTCGAATTCTGCTATAGCTTGTAAACTTAAAAGTCAATATTTATTTTACACTCAATTGTCTCTCCTTCTTGCGTTGCCTGTTCGTACAGAGTGCTCGTGCAATGGATCATGGCTGTCGTGTCCAACATGTCTGACTTCGTGGCAAAAATAACGGAGTCCAAAAGAACAGCAGCGACACAGCCTGGTCCCAATTTAGAATAATAGTCCCGCATGGCGCGGTTTTCAGAGAACACTTATGAGCCTTGGTTTCTACGTCGTCTCGTTGACGAGGCCCTGCATCTTTTCTGCTTACCACATTGACAAACCCAAGTCTCCACTTGAGAAGATATTCTTTACGGAGAATTTTCGTTCTTTTCCAGGATGTTGGATGACAATAGCGACAGCGCTGCAAAGTAGGTCCTGAGAAAATATTCCAACCCCGGTGGACGCGCTGATTATCTTGTAGTGAATTATACATCCATGGTAGGGGCAATATCTATCCTCGCGTCTCGTTTCAATATTGAATCATCGCTTGCCGGATAGATATTCGTGTCCAGTGTGCTGAGGAAGATGAGAATCGTCCAGAGCTAGAGAATCGTCCAGAGCTAGATAATCTCGGACTTGTTGCTATCAAGGACGGGGAGAACATTCCAGTAGACCTCAGGAGGGTTTCGCGGACTATGTGGAGGCGTAGCAGGATTAATTCAAGGTATGCAACCATAGAATGTCTACTTGCTGGATGGGTTTATGATACATCACTGCAGTGAATTTCCGATTGGAGGGGCCATGAGGGTCGTTATCACGTCGAATGTCTGTGAAGACATTGGTCATATTGAGATAGACCTAAACAAATGCAGAAACAGAGGTAAGCTCCTCAGGACGTGTCAAACGAATGACGATTTGATATCATTGATATTAGACTTGGTCTGGGATTTGGAATCCTCGATGGAGAATACCCTTACTCTGTCGATATCGGTACAGATCTGTCAAACAGGACCTTTTGAAAATGCACTTGGAAATATGAATGGTGAGCAGCTCTCAGTTATAGACTTGCAAGATTGGTTGAGAAGTCGATGCCCAAGAAGACTCGGAAGAAAACGATTCATTGACGCTCCGCCTATCCCAAGCTTTAAGCAAGCCGGAGAATGATCCTAAGAAGCCAGGCTTACTCAACAAAATTGGAACACAGTTTTACGAAAGGTTCAGCAAAACAGAAAGCATATCAGATATTGATGCATGCATTCGTGCATATGAGCAAGCCCTGGAGCTGCTTCCCGTTGACGAGAACACATGGCCATTATTTCTCAATGATGCAGCCAGGGCCTGTTATGAGCGCGGCAAACGATATTCGATGATCAGCGACATTAATAAGGCTATCACCAGGTGGCAACTAGCCTTGACTAGGATATCAGAACATGACCACGGCTTCCTGAATATGCAGAATGACCTCGGGCTCGCACTTGCGTTTCGCTTCTCTCAAACAGGCGAGCTCAGTGACATTAGTCAGGCAATTCAACATCAGCAGCAGACAGTGGAACTGACTCCGGAAGGACATCCTGACTTGCCAACTAGGTTGAACAACCTCGGAACCTCATTTACATCTCGCTTTGATCAGACAGGCGATCTCAGTGATATTACTCAAGCAATCACACTTCACCAGCAGGCAGTGGAACTCACTCCAGCGGGACATCCTGAGTTGCCACTCAGGCTGAACAACCTTGGATGTTCATTCTTATCTAGCTTTGATGAAACAGAAGATCCCAGTGACCTTGCACAAGCAATTCAGTTTTGGAAGCAGGCAGTGGACGTCACTCCAGAAAAACATCCTGACCTGCCGACTTGGCTGAGCAACCTTGGAAACTTGATTTCTTCATACTGTCGTTCAGGTGATCTCAGTGACCTTGCTCAGGCAATTAAATTTCAGCAGCAGGCAGTCGCACTCACTCCAGATGGGCATCCTGACCTACCAACCAGGCTGACCGAACTTGGAATCTCACTCACATCACACTTCGATGATACAGGTGACCTCCATGACCTTGACCGAGCCATTGAAGTGGAGCAGCAAGCACTGGGGCTTACTCCAGAGGAACATCCCACATTTTCAGGCAGGCTGAAAAACTTGGGAGACTCTTTTTTAATTCGCTTTGACCAAACGGGGGACCTCAGTGACCTTACCCAATCCATTCACCTTCACCAGCAGGCACTGGAACTCACTCCAGAACGAGATCGTTACCTGCCAAGTAGGCTGCTGAGCCTCGGGAATTCATTTTCTTCTCGCTTTGCTCAAACAGGAAACGTCAGTGATCTTTCTCGGGCAATCGAATTAAAGGAGCAGGCAGTTAAACTCACGCCAAATGGGCATCCTCGCTTGCTGGTTTGTCTGAACAACCTTGGAAACTCATATTCCCGCCGCTTTGATGAATTAGGCGACCTCAGTGACCTAGCTAAATCAATTCAACTCCACCAGCAGGCACTAGAACTCACTTCAGAACGACATCCTGCCTTGCCAGCCATCCTAAGTAACCTTGGTTTATCATTGGCGACTCGCTTCCAGCACACGGGTGATTTAAGTGACCTTGCTCAGGCAATCCAAGTCCAAAAGCAGGCAGTCACGCTTACTCCAGAAGAACACCTTGACTTGCCGCTCAGGCTGGCCACCCTTGGAATCTCATTTCAATATCGCTTTGACGAGATGGGTGATCTCACTGACCTCGCTCAAGCGATTGAAGTGGAGGAGCAAGCGCTGAAGCTTACTCCAGAAGGGCACCCACACTTTCCAGGCAGGCTGAATAACCTCGCAAACACATTTTCATCTAGCTTTGATCAAACAGGCAATCTCGCTGACCTTGTCCGTTCAATTGAACTTCACCAGCAGGCAGTAGAATTTACCCCAGCAGGACGTCCCGAGCTACCAGCGAGGCTGCAGAACCTGGGAAATTCCTTTTCATCCCGTTTTCATCAAACTGACAACATCAGCGACCTTGCCCAATCGATTCAACTCCAGCAGCAGGCAGTGAAACTCACACCAGAACAACACCCTGCCCTGCCAAATAGATTGCTGAACCTCGGGCTCTCGTTTTACTCTCGCTTTCAAAAAGAGCACGAAATCTCTGATCAGGTGTCAGCTATTGCAAACTTCCGGACTTCAGCCATGTCTACAATTGGCTCCCTTTCAACATGCTTGGAAGCAGCAAGAGAGTGGGCTCTCCTCTCTTTTGACGTCTCAACTTCTGAAGTAATAAATGCTCATGACCGGATCATCAATTTGATCTCTCTTCTTGCTGGAATGGAAAATACCTTAAGACGTCGGCATGAGATTCTCAAAGATTCCTCTGAATTATCCACTGCAGCCGCCGCCGCCGCCTTGCTCGTTCATCAACCATCTAAGGCTCTAGAGTGGTTGGAGGAAGGCCGATGCATTGTCTGGAATCAGATCAACCTGCTACGACAGCCTGTTGATGACCTGCATGCACATCACCCCCACTTAGCTGACCGATTTATCCTGCTGTCGAGGCAGCTTGAAGATATGCAAGCACGCGATGATCGCAAGACAGCAATAGATTTACCTTTCCATGCTCAGGTATCACTGGAGACTGAGGTTCGCAACCATCTCATGCTGGCAAAAGAACGAGAAGACCTACTTGGGGCCATCCGAGAAATGCAGGGATTCGAGAGTTTCCTCCGACCGAGGAAGTGTACTGAATTGATGAATGTCATCCCCGACAAGGGGATCATTGTTATCATAAATTCGGATGAGGATCGCTGCGATGCTCTCGTGCTAGTAGGAGGTCGAGACGAGCCCATACACGTCCCATTACCGAAATTCACTGACGAGAGGGCTAGAACCCTTGCGGATGGGCTACGCAAATATCTGGTCTCTCAGAATCTGCGATCACGGTACACCGACGATGCAGCATCAGATTCTCGCGCGCTTGGTAAATACAAAGGGCCCAGAGCCGTAGATGAGCTCAAGGCTATGCTTCGGACACTGTGGACTGACCTTCTGGACCCAATCCTCGAATCTCTCGCCATGAAGGTACGTCATTATAAGGATCCTTATATGTTTCTATTCACCAAGTATAATCTCTTTCTCAGAACCCGAGCGCAGGTGTGGACTTACCCCGAATTTGGTGGTGCCCGACAGGTCCGTTTGCCTTCTTGCCCATTCACGCGGCAGGGATATATGATCCACTACCCGGAACGCCAGGAGTCTCTGTGGCAGATTATGTTGTATCGTCATATATTCCAAACCTCAGAATCCTGGAGCGGCTGAGATCTCGCAGGACAAAGGGAACTGGGAATGGCGTGCTGCTCGTCAGTCAACCAAATACGCCCGATTTACCGCCTATCCCCAAGACCGGGGAAGAGACTCTGACTGTACGCCAGGAATTGGCCAAGCGGCGCATCAAAACCACTTTGTATTCCGACAAAGACGCCACCGTCGAACGCGTTTTGGAATCCATGGAGTCATACGCTTGCATCCATCTAGCGTGCCATGCGTCTCAGAACGTCGAACATCCTCTCGAAAGTGCCATCTACCTGCACGATGGCAAGGTTGAGATCTCCGAAATCATGAAGAAGGACCTACCCAACGCTGATCTAGCCTTTCTGTCCGCATGCCAGACGAGCGCAGGCGACCAAAACCTTCCAGAAGAAGCCGTCCATCTAGCAGCGGGAATGCTGACCGCTGGCTACCGCAGCGTGGTAGCCACGATGTGGTCCATCTCAGACAAGTATGCTCCCGAGGTAGCAGACATGTTCTACAAAAACCTGTCAGATAACGAGACAGCAGAAGGCGTTGCAGGCTTGGACGTTACCGGTTCGGCACGGGCTCTTCATACTGCTATACAGGCCTTGCGCAGCGGGCTGGATGATAAGAAGGAGACGGATTTGTTGACCTGGATTCCATATGTTCACTATGGCATTTGATACTGTATTGCAGACTACGAGACGTATTTCGAATCAGAAATAGGCAGTAGCCTTCGATGGGGAGAGTTAGTCAACAAAGACACAGACATTACAAATACCTTCTGAGCGTCCAGTTTCCGTCGATAAACAGCAATGAATAAACCTAGAAGGAAGAGAGGAAACACGCGATTTGTGAGCAAAACTCAGGGAATGGACGCGTTTCTGCTCGATGTAGGCTAAATGGGGAGTAAAGAACGCGTGAATTGTCAGAGATGGCGAGAGAGACGCGTCTCTAAACCCGACCTGGCTGAGCTCGAGTCAACACGGAACGACACTCTAAAGCAGGATGAAGTGCTTACCCATGATCGAATCCAGACGACACAAAAGCCACCAGGACAACCAGTCCATGCCAGCCGACCAGATACATGATGAAAATAGCATATTGAGCTCAGAAAGAGGAGGGTTTCGCGATAGAATGTGCGGCTACAGGCGACTGCGAGGTGGGGACCAAGATCGACGTATTCTGAAATTCGAGCGTGCCTGGCTGAGTATTTGAGATCGAATTAACGTTGTTGAAAGGCTGAGACAGCAAGAGCAGAGATCCATAGAAGCCACAGAGATCCTACACCCGAAGGACGCGAGGAGAGTCGTGAGCGGCTTGAGCCTGAGGGGGAAGTTTGAGTTGGCAGAGATGACATAAGCATAGAAAATCATCGGAAATTCAATTTCTGCCCTTCGTTGCCTTCGAATTCCACCTTCAGCTTCAACGTTTCAACGTCCAACGCACAATTCCTTTCACAACTTCTACTGCCCCAGCTTACCTCAGTGACCCTGCCTTGCGACCCCAAAAGTCGCCCCCTCAAAACCTCTAGCCACCCCGGTCAAATAAGCCTAAATGGACTAAGTAAAGCGGCCTACTGGCAGGTCTGCTCCTCGTACATACGCCGCTGTACGGTGCCCCATGTCGTGGAGCTTCTGCTTATTTTTGACCTTACGTTCTCCCTAAATCACTCTAGGATATCGAGCATTCATACAGCGTCCTGGCTTTCTAGGAGACTCACTTGTCCTTCTTCGTCTACCGCCCCCCCTGCCACTGTTGACGAGTGACCGACACTCTCGCCGCGTTTGACAAACTTTGAAGAAACACTTCCCCTACGTCGTATGTATTGGAATCTCAGGAGGAACCGCACCTTGCTCACAATATGAACACGTCAACGCGTCAACCCGTAGACAGATTGGGCCTGCTATCGACTTCAGCGCGGGTTCTACGCGTACGTGTTCCGCTCCCGATGGGTTGAGGGGAGATTGACATCCATGAAGATCTGAAAAAGCTCATAACAAGGATGATCATGAGCTGCTTCAAGTTGGCAATTCGTCATTTTGGCCCTCTCAAATCATACAAGACTGGACGACTTCGGATCCAGTGATACTCTGATATCGATTTAAATTGCCTTGTAGGTGGATATACCGGAATGTGGTATGGGGTGGAGATTCTCCGAGTCATATGTACTATGAACTTGGTGTCTTTATCAACTTCCAAATAGAAGCCAAAGTGCTGATGAATTTACATACCTTGTCCATCTGGATTCTGGACGTCGTGCAATTAGACTTACACCATTCCGGAATAAGTAGAGTACGGTGCAGACCATAAATTGTAGGCTTTATACCTCCCAGACTCAAGAACCAATAAAGTACCGGAGTATCCAACCTAAGCGCTCACGGTACGCAAAAGTGCATATGTTACATGTAGGACATCAACGCGTCAACTTTCAAGCTCAAGCGCATAGGAAATGAAATGAACAGGACGTAGTCGTGATATGTATGTACTAGAAAGCAATTGCAATGGAAAGCTAGAGTAGCTAGGTATGCATTTATGCATGTAACATTGTAAAGCCCAAAATGATATAGAGCATGTGTATGAATTCGAACAGAATACTAGTAGGCCATTGAAATATTGACATGAAATGAGATAGAATGAAATGAGATAGAATGAAATTCAGATTGGAAACAAGTGGCGAGTGAGTTGAACACCAGAGTTGATAGGTATATGCGTCGTATATGCGAGTATATGTCAGAACCCTTACAAGGAGGAAAAAAAATAGATCAGCCCGCGCTACTCCCAGTCAACGCTCGAGAGCCAAAACAGAAACCGACCTCAAAGACAAAAACCATCCAGTAACACCTCCTCCCTCCCAACACCCCCTCTCGCGTCAACCCCTCAACCAAATCGTACTAAACAGCTTCACCTGCCCCCCATCCACTCGATG
>NHYE01005035.1:0-12053 GCA_002938385.1 Gymnopilus dilepis | reverse complement strand
GTGGAGAAGGCGAAGGAGAGCGGGGTGTTAACCGGCTCCGGTAGGGTAACGCCGCAGGAGAACATAAAGTGTGAAAAATGCTAGAGAAAAAAATAGAATAAAAGAAGACAAAGAGGCGCATCAGAGGCGAGCTGTAAACCCAACCGCTCAACCAAAAATAAAATAAAATAAAAACAAGACAACGCCCGCCAGCAATCACAAATCAGAAGAAGAATATCATCAAAGAAAACCGCATTGTCAACCATCTCATCTCCATCTCAAGAAAAAAAATCGCAGTCGCCTCCCACGCACATCACGCCCTCACGCCCGCCACCCAGGTCAAAACTAGACCCAAAACCAAAACCAAATCCAACCCAAAATCCCGACCTGACCGCGCAACTTCCCATATACATCCGCGGAAGCAAATTGTCCCCGGCGCCAGGAAAAGGAAGGTAAACAGGGCGGAGCTCAGCCACGCCTATCATCTATCACTTATCCATCCATCTAATCCGTCCAAACAAAAGCCAAAAAAAGAACACGACCATGGGCGTAAAGTGAAGGCAAGGGAAGGCGCACATGCGGGGCAAGGAAGGCCAAGCCGAACCCCGACTCCACCCCACCAAGGACGTGAACTGCGAATTGCGAAAGTGAACGTGAACTGGTCATCCCTCTTTCCCAGCCACGTCAAGCGTCCGTCATAATAGTAATAGCAATAGCAATAGATAGGCGTAGCACATAGGTAGCCGACCGGCGACGTCTGCAGCCCTGCCTGTCCGCCTGTCTGTCTGCCTGCGGCCCATGACCAATGACCAAGTGAATTCAACCAACCAGCCAAATAAGGAGCCGAGACCAACAAACCACCAACCACCCATCCATCCAATAGAGCAGCCAGCCAAGCTGACCACACAGATAGGCGGATAGATAAACAGACCCCGAGAGAGAGAAAGAGCACAGAACCGTTGGCGCGGCGTGGCGTCGACGTATGCTCGGATTAGGCATCACAAAGCGGGGGAATGACTAATCTCATGAACCAATCACCAAAAAAAAGCAGACGGCGCGAGGCAGCTGCGATAGATGATCGATGGATAGGGCTGACGCGTGGTGGGACTTGCGCTTCCAACATGATCCAACCAATCCAGGTCCAGAGCGCGCCTCGGAGCCGTGAAGACGTCAAAGAGTCAAAGAAAGCAAGAACGTAAAGCGCATAAGTCAGAAGAGAACGCAAAGCGTGGGGTGGCGCATCCGCTGATGATGCCCATGATGATGATGACGAGAGGAGAGGCGGGCGGGTGATAGATGAAAGGTGAAGAGTGATAGATGAAAGGGTGAAGAGTCAAAGAACAGAGCGAAAAGGGATGTGAGCGTAATGGGCGTCCTTTAGACGGAGATGAAAGGGGCGGCCAGGAAAAGGAAATTGAAAAGAAAATGGCAAGGAATACCAAGCAAAATCAGCCAAGAAAAATAGGGACAAAAATCAAACAAATTGACGTGAAAATCAGAACGTCGGGAAAAAAAAGGTTCAAAAATCCCAGAGAGAGAAACCAAGGAATAGAATAAATCAGAGCCGAAAGTTGCCCAAGATCACAACCTCACCGAGAAGAGCAGAACTCGAGAAAGAGAAAAGAGGAGAAACTCGAAAGCAAAAAGAACGGAAAAAACCAGACGCAAAAAATCGAAGTAAATCTCGATCAAAAAAAATCACTCACCACCAGCACCAACAGCCGTATTCGGATACTTGCTCTTCTTCGTCGGCGCACCCGTCACGACCGGGGCAAAGACATGCGTAGTATACACCTGCGCTTGGCTCCCTTGCGCTTGCACACCCTGCTGCCCTTGAGCTCCTGCGCCAGCACCAGTGATATTCCTCATGGACCCGGAAGCTGACTGCGCCGTGTTCGGATACGCAGAGGCCGGCTGGGACTGGGCATTGGGCGGGTACGGGTTCGCAGAGGAGGACGTGTTGATCGTCAAAGAACCGTCTGCGTCCCGCTCGAGACGCCGCCGCGAGTTGGAGTATTGGATCCCTGGGTGGTCTGCTGGGAGGAGGCGGCCATTGCCATTGCCGTTTCCGTTTGCACTCGCACCAGCATGCGCGAGCTCCTCGCCCGTCGCAGTCTTGAGCAGCATCTCATCCAGATCCATCGAGCTCGAGCTCGACTGACTCCCAGACCTCGAGTGGCCCGGCGAGCCAGGTCTGCCCGTGTGGTGTCCATGCCCATGCCCCCCATGCCCAGTGTGTCCGTGCCCCACATGAGCGTGGCTGGAGCCGTGCTGGGGGTGCGCGGAGGAGATGAGCGACGAGGAGCGGTACTTGCGGTCGATGATGCGAGGTTCGGCTATGCCTGGGCGGGGCTGGGTTTGTTGGCCTTGGGCTTGGGATTGGCTTTGGGAGGAGCCAGGCGCGGGCAGGAGCGGGTAGTGTTGGTGCTGCAGTTGGGCTTGTTGGTACCGGTCGGCTGGGACGGGGCCGCTTTGGATGTACTGTGTGTTCAATTCAGAGGGATCGAGATGGTGACAGCTGGAATAGGGAGATTAGTTAGTGGGGTCGTAGTGGATGTTAGCTAGGCTGTTGTAACTCACCAGATAACATAGACCATGGAGATAGCAAGGAGAACAACGCAGGAGATAACGAAGGAAGAACAGAAAAACACAGTGGTCAGCTCACGATCGACATCATGGAAGGAGTGGAGCAGAAACGAAGAACCGCAGTCAAGAAGAGCAAAGAACAGAAGCACTAACCGACTCTGAATACGCCGCACGCGGCTCCCTGGCTCTATAATCGTCCCCAGCTGCGCCTCTAGCCCGCTTCGAGGGCGGCTGAGCGGCGCCATGCAGGCTGTCGATGCTCGGCGTCCGCGGTCTCCGCGCGCCAGTGCCCACGCCCCCTGCACTACCCAGCGGCGGGTGCGCGGACGTGGGCGTTGGGTTCGGATGCGGCGGGAGGGGGAACGCTACCGTCTGCGTCTGCCCGCCGCCGCGTGCGGAGGAGGACGACCCGGACCCGGCGTGGTGGTGGCGCGTGGGGCGGAGCCCGCCGCCGCCGCTGCTTGAGGGTGGGCCCATGATCCCCCCTCCTATGCTGGAGCTTGACCCGGGGGGGTGCGGCAGCGCGAGGTAGGGCGACGTTGCTGGGGACGGGAAGCGCAGCGGTGCTCGGTGCCCGTCAGCAGAGGCATCCTGCTGGGCGACGTACGAGCGGAAGGTGAGCCGGGCATCCCTGGCGCTGATGTCCAGCTGGGAGAGGTACTGCTCGAGCTTGTCCCACCCCTCCAGGACCTCGCGCCTCCTCAGCTCCGCCTCATCGCGTGCAGCCTCCGCGCGGGCGAGGCGCTCTTCGTACTCGTCGATCACCGCCTTGAGCTGCTGAGCGTGTTTTGTTGGGGTCTGGTCGCCATTCACCCCTCCCGCCCCAGTGCTAGTCGTAGAGGCTCCAGCACCACCAGGAGGGGGCGAGGTGGGGACATCGGCGATGTGCAGGATCTGGAAGATGCGCTCCGACTTTTCAGCGCGTTTTCGGGCCTGGGCGAGCTCGCGGCGGAGGGTCTCTGACTCGCGGTAGGCCTCGGAGAGGAGGGCCGCGAGGCTGGCGTTGGAGGTGGGCTGGTGCAGCGCGGAGGAGGGGCCCTGGGCGAGGGTGGTGCTGGTGGAGAGCGTCGGGGACGTCGAGTCGGTGGGGGGCCGCGTTTCCGGGCGAGGAGAGCCGTCCATCGTCGTCCTTGTCGTACTCGTCGTCGTCGTCTTCGTCTTCGTGGTGTGGTGGGGCACACAATTTGAGATATGTAGTCGTCGTTGGGCAGGGTTCGCAATAGCCTTCGTTCGTGGTCGCGGTCGTAGTCGTGCTCGGGGCGAAGCAGAAGGAGGAGAAGGACAGGAAGAAGGAGGAGAAGAAAGAAGAAGAGAGGAGAGGAGGAGGGGGGAACTCAGAACAGGCCGGGATTTCAATCGACGGATTAGAAGAAGCCTCTCGGTGGGTGGTGGTGTGTGGAATCCGAATCCCAATTGCAATGCGAAAAAAATAAAATTACAAAAATAAAATTATTACATATGCAATACGATAATTACCCACTCCCCAAAAACAGAAAATCACGACATTGCCGTTTCTGGGAAGCTGGAAAATTTGCTTCCGTTGTCCGTCTCCGTTTGATTTTCGTTGATCACTTTGGGTTTTCCCGCAGGCTCATGACAAACCGAACCAGCACGTCAGGCTCAGCGTACCGACTGATTACTGCAGCCGAACCGGGTGAAAGGCGGGAGTACCCAAACCCGGCGTCTTCTGGTCTGGCCAATCAGATGGCCTGCACACGCCGAGCATGAGCACCACCCCGCCGCCTCACGTACACGCCACATCACAGACGACACACCGACATTACGCACATTCCATGGTTTTCTCAGCCCTTCCTTCACCAAACGAAAATCACTGGTGCTCGGGACTGGAGCTTGAGCTTGATCGTCGAGGGCTGGGATGGCTGAAGCTGTAAAATCTGAAAATTAACCAACAAAACTACGTCTACGTCGCACGTACGGAGCACACTCAGAGTGCACACGCCGCGTGCGCACGCCGCACATCGCATCCAACTTCAAGGAGACCCCAAACACCCCCCCAGTTCCGTTCCCTCCCCGAACCCCGTGTGACTCGCCCTCCTTCCTTTCTTGGCATCACATTCCGAGGCCGTCCTTCCCAAACCATCTTCCATCCCGTCTCGAATTCTTATCCGTATTCTTTCCTCACCAGGCAAGAGTTTCCACTTTACATACAGCCTGTACCTCAGAAGACTCAGATACTTCCGTGCTTTCCAAGTCCATGCCCATCGGACCCCTCAAGCCCAAGCTCAAGCCCATCATCTGACGCCGATGATGAGTGACGAGCTGGTCCACATCGACAGGACGACAACGTGGCTCGGACGTCCCGCACGCTAGGCTCCCAGTCCCGCACCCAGTTGGTCCCAGCCTCCTCCCAGTGTCAGTCCCAGTCCCAGCCTCCTCTCAGTCCCAGTCCCAGCCTCCAAGTATCCGACAAGCGACAAGCGGCAAGCGGCAAGCATCCAGCCGCCTTCAACAAGCTGCCTCGCGCCCGCCTCGTGCCCTCCTGCTCTTTTGGCTCTCTTCTCCTCTCGAAGTACTTCCACGTCCTGTTGGCTGTCTATCGAATTGCGCACATGTCCTCAGGCTGTACGCTGACTGGCTGACTGTATGACTGTACGATTGGAGGGTGGTGGCCACCAATCCCCGAATCCCGAATCCCGATGATAAGCTTAGCCACAGCATACGCGTCTAAAGTACAGGCGGCGGGCGGTTCTTCATATCCACGTTTTAGCAATCTTCTCCAAGTTGACGCGTGCCTCACGTCCTGCACGACTCTCTCGCTCCTTATTGGGCTGACGTGGACGCAATGCCTCCATCAAGTTGGTTATCTCAGACTCTGTTCCCTCTTGGGTCTAGTAGGTCGTGTTCTATACAATCTTGACAGCCAACGCGTCAAAGCACCACCACCAATGACCGAAGACCAGACCGCACGCAGGCCGCGCCTCAGCCGCGCCTCCTGCGCCTGGCGCCTGTGATTACGACTCGCGAACTGTAAAATGTGAACTGTCGGTTCGCCATATCGATGCGCCAGTTCGTATTCTCGCTGTCAAATCTGTGGCTGGTCTTCCTTCCAAGGACCAAGAGCATCATGTTTCGCATCAATAATCAAGATATCTGCACGCCAAACCGAGATTCCTGTTCTGTCCTTGTTCTCGACATCACGATTGACCATACTCCCTGCCACACACATACCGCCCCGCTCTAAAACAAGGCAAAAGGACAAAGGACAGAGGACAAAGGACAAGAATACGACCATTGATTCCGTCTATCTCTAATCGAAACACTAGGGTAAAGAAAGACGCACAGCTACTGCAAATCCAATCCAATCCAATCTAATCAGCATCATCATCATCAACTCGAAAATTACCCACATTACCCACATCATCAAAATCGAGAACACAACAGTATAAACATGAAATCAACGCGTCTCATCTTCGAGTTCAACGCCTCAACAACGCCTCGACGCGATCCTCATCATGCCGTACTGAGTCTATACTGAGCCTCAGCCGTTCACATACATCGTTTACATCGTTATCACCAGTGCTACTGGCTAATGATCGCCCAGCCGCCAGCCGCATGCAACACCGACGCCACGGCGGTTCCCCCCTAGACCCAAACGTGACGCCTTCCAGCTTCCAGCCTTCCGCCCCCTTGATACCCTCAAACCCGGCTCAGAATCTCACTCATCCTCGCTTTACTAAGCCTATCTATTCTCGCCCCCCGCGTCTTCCCAACTCCAATAGCGCCTCTCTCCCGCCACTCTGCACTGGCGGCGGCTTGCCGCCTCAACACGTACGTACTGGCTGACTCACAGATACTGATACTGGCTCAACTCCGTATATCCAGATGCTCGACCAAAAGTGGCTTATGCGCCATGGGCCAAGGACTATGCTGTGAACATAAAGGACCGCCACCTCTCAAACGGTCTTTCCTAGCCTACGTGCGGACTCGGCTCTCATTCTAAATAAACATGTAGAGTGAAGTAAGTTGGGTGGTTTGGATGGTTTTCCAGGTAATCGATCTTCAACCTGACTTGGCATATTTCCCCAGGAATTTACATATCCATTCTAGCCTTCGACACGACCAATTATTTTCAACCAGTCAACGTTTAATCCATAACATCGATTTTTAGTCAGTCCGTCTTCGTTATTACCTTTTCGTCTTAAGTCTCAAACTGACACCTTTATCTCAGCAGCTAGCTCAGGAGTACGCTCACTTGACTATGCAACGCTGTGCTATACTTGATCCAAAGTCCCGCTAATCAAGTATCCCCTGCGTCTGCGAATCAGAAGGCGTCGAGTCAGTGCTATCTTTGTCCTTCATAACGTCGGGATTCGGGTCAAAAGATAGCTCAGAGTGAGTCTCAAGGACTCGAAGTTTCCTTGCGATGTGAACGTACTGAGCCCACGTCCAGCTGACGAATGGCCGCGATCGGCGTCGATCAAAGAGTCGGCGACTATGAAATGATTTTCTGGTTGCCTGTACGTCTGATTTCCTGCTGTGATTTCTGTAAAATCTGACAACGTCTTGCAAGATTCTCTCATACCGAAGTTCTATAAATTGTCTTCTGGTCAAGTGAGTCCCACGATGTTTTTTCTGCTACTCTAGATCCGTCCTGCAGCAAGCTTGCCATGACAGTTCTTCAAGAAAATACCCTCATCCTCACTGTCGCTAACCAACAAACCAGCCAGCCATTCCTACCTCAATAAAGGCCAATCACCGAATTCAACTCCCGATCTCCTCTACACTCGTCTCTGCCACATTTAATCCAACACCCGCATCCTTGCTCGTTTCTATTCTAGCCAAGGCAACTCCCGTTCTACATATATCCACGTCCAACGCTCGCTGATCAAAAGTGTCATCGGCGTAATCGCTATCTTTGTACATACCCCGCAGCGTCGGGATTCGGGTCAAGTCAAGCTCAGGCTTCTTGGATTTTGCTTTTGGAACTTGCAGCTGGTTGGATCAATTGGATGCGCATGCGTGATCACGACCAGCTGACGAAGCACCGCGATCGGCGTTGAGTCATGGCAGAGCAGAGCCTAGCTCAGGAGTTTGACGTTTTTGATTGGATTCGCTGACTTTATCTTTATGTCGATTGATCTCATTGTCCTCAATATCTCTCGGAAAATGTACACAAAAATCCTGATAAATCCACTATTCAGGCCTACACCTCAAAAGCCTCGAAACCCGTCTCAAAAACCGCATCCTCCCACGAGGGCCAACGCCTCCGTGCGCACCTCCATCCCCAGCCCCATCCCAAAAATACCCTCCGAATACACCCCCTTACCCGCCCACCCAACCCAACCGCAGACACGCCAACGCCAACCCAAAATCCCAAAACGAAACAACACCCGCACTCCGACCTCCCTCGGGATCAGTCTGCCCCAATCCCGTCCGTCCGTCTGTCCGTGCATAGCGTAGCGTAATCTGCCTCAATCTAACCATATATCTCCCAGCTTTCGGGGTCCCGCCCAACACGAGGCGGGGCTTGGGTAACGATTGCGCAATCTGGCTCACGTTGGGCCTTGCGGTCGGTGCGAACGCAGAGTCCAGTTGGACTTGAGCTGGACTGGGGACGGCGAACTCTGCTGTGAGCCCGGATGTGATCAGGAGTCGTGATAGCGGTGTACAGCTCTCAAAAAAGACTTTGCTCAGACAGGGACAGGAATGCAGAATGTGGTTAGACTGCGATGTTTTCGTAGGTTCACTCGTTCACTCACTGCTCACTTTGCAGATCTGTTGCCTCCCCAGAGCTCGGTATGTCCTCGTACGTATGTCTCCTTTGAGTCAAGAAACGGAGTGATCTCGTTCGATATAGCTTTCCAGATCTCTGACTGCTCTCGAATGACCTGATCTTCGCTATGCAGGTATTGGCTTAGCTCCCTACGACGTCAATGGATTCCAAGTGCCTGGACCGACATTCAGTGCCTCATTAATGAATTTCTGCGAGTCTATTGTCTTCCCGCCACCACCACGCGCCCTCCCTCTCCCAATTCATAAAATTAGAGATACGATACGCCACCTGCAGGCTACCAGCCGCAGGGTCTGCAGCTCTCCGCACGTCAGGCACAAGCCCCCAAAACCCGCTTCCAAACCGCCGGCACAGTCCCACCAAGAGAGGCAATTGACCAAAACCAGACACTCTTCTGCGTGTTCGTGACGTTAACAGATAGATGGTCGACTATTGGCGTTGTATTACACAGCACGAGTCGGCATGGTCGACGCCCCGTCGTGTCATGACGCCCATTGCCCACTCCTCCGCTCTTTCGTCGCATCAAAGGCTCCAAAACTGAATAGAAATAAAATTAACTTGGATGCCCAGGTACATCGAAGCCAACCCTGCCCGAGTCCTTTCCCATTCAAAGCCACCGCACGAGCTACGGGCGTGCGTGTAGCGTATGTAATCCCCCGACTCGGGGTGGCGCACTCCGACTGAACGCAAACATTCGAAGCCCAGCTCTAAGAATTCTCTATGACTCTTAGTAAAAGCATCACTCGGTGATACGATATCTACTCATCGCTCATCCATATGCACCTGGAGAAGCTCGAGTGCTCAACGCCGCATTGCAGTCGGTCGTACTCCATGTACGGAGAGAGTCGCAAGGACCCCGTACGTGTCTTTTTACCTCATATCATACTCGACTACGCTCTGAAGCAGCGTAAGGAAATAAGAGCGTACTTTATATATGCGAACACGTACTTGGTACTCCAAGTCCATCAGACGCTTTTCCGCCTATCGTCCTATGCACTGATAGCAGCGTGGTCATTGCTTCATTAGGACCCAATATTCATTTCCAAATACAAAGTCGACTCCAAGAGAGCGTATTCCGTTCAGAGCGACTGAACGTTCCTGCTTCTGCCACCCAACTCCACGAAATGAAGTCACCCACGCACAGTCAATCAACATCAACGAGCTAAATACAAAGGGAGAAAGAGAAAGAGACATGGGAGAATGTCAAGATCCTAATCCCCGGTCGACATGGCTCGTCCGGGCTCGGGGGTGAGCCCCATTCGTAGCAAATCGAAGTCAATCCCCGCATCTAGCGCAACGGCAACGGTAAGCGACGTCCAAGTACAATTGCATCGCTTATTGAATATCGGTCTTTGTTGAGCAGATAAGCAGACGGAGCGAATAATAGTACGTTGTGTGTCCTACAGGCAATTTCGACGTGACCTCGCTCTATCAAAGTTACACGGCTTGGTCATCGCTATCTGGTCTCAACCTGCCTCTAAAGGTAGGTTAGAATAGATAGCTAACTAGGAGAATTTTAACGTACTCGTTCAACTTATCGATCGCTGCGCACTATCCCCATTTACCCGGCCATCCCAGTCCCAGTGACATCGAAGTTGTTGGAAGAAATCCCTGCCTTCCGAATCCCGCTCCGCCCTTCTCGTCATCCAGAATTCTCTGCGCTTCTACGTTCTTCTTAGCCACGACTTACCCTCGAGAAGTGCACACCGCCCACGTTCTCGTAAGTGCTCCTTCTAGCATCATATCATATGTTTTCTCGAAATGACATTTACCGACTGAATTTGGCGAAGTCGACGCTAGATGCAAGTGCTGGGATCTCTAGAGGTAGAGCTATTCGTTGCTATTCCCTAACTAATTTGTATTAGCGTCGTTAGTCTCCTCAAAGTCTCGTGAGCTTGGCACGTAAGCCGAATGACGACTGGATTGACGTTCTGTGCAAATTAAACCCCGGACTTCCAACGACGAACCTAGGAAACGCAATATATTTTTTGCAAATAGCCCATCCTCTTACCAAAAGAGTATTCATGTCAGACGCAATCCGTAGTAAGTACGTACATGCTGTATACAGAATTGCCACGGCCAGCACGGCCTTCGTCGTCTTCTCCTTGACCCGACCCGACTCCGAGTCCATGGACTCAGTCTAATGATACAATTAGCTGCCTGCCGTCGAACCGTCGGGTTGGCGCACCCGCCAGTAGGCTATAGCCTCAGTCTAGAACATGGGATTTTACGGACGAATCGGTATAAATGAACCGCACACGCCTCCTCACCTGCCTCTCTGAGCCGTGGAAATTCAACACTTTGAAGCGTCACACGAATCACATCGATAAAGAAGACGACAGCCGAACCCTAGATCGACCTCGGATAGGATGCGTAGTCGAGCAAGGTGAGGTCAAGTGTCGGTACACGAGGTGTTAATATCTTTCCCATTGACATGAACAACCGGTGGGCCAAATAGCCATTGGCTAGGCTCTCATCGGCGCAGATTCGAGTTCGAAAGAATGCTCGGGAGCTTTTAATTTCGCGTTCTTTGTGTCGTAGAAAGTTATTAGCTATAGAGTCGTCCAGGTATGAGCCATCATCGCGCGGGGACCCTGAGGTCCAACTTCGCATGGTTGATCTACAAGCCGCCGAACGACTTGACCTGGCTTATTGTCTTCCTTCCCAACCATCCTTCGGGAGACCGGGTGGATTAATAGTCTACCATGCTGGTCAGGCGCTCTTTCTGTCAGATAAGTGTGATTTAAATGAACAAGAATGATGAATCCGGCTATCCGCCCAAGCGCATTCCTATAATCCCCGTTTCGAAACTCCAAACCTAATTTGTTGAATTTGAAGATTGACGCTGAATTAAATAAATTCCCTCCACTCTGAGACAGAACACCTAAATGGTAATCCGGCGATACCATATCGCCCAGCTGCAGGCATAAAATTTCGCAAGCTAGTGCTTGGTCTACTGCCTGAAAACCGGTCCAGCCAACACGGTGACTTCGTTCTTATCTCTAATTCTGCAAAAGCAGGTAGTCGAGCTTACGTTGGCTCTTCTTGTTGCTCGTGATCTTGCTTGCATCAGAAGTTCAAGTTGGTCCATGACAAAAATCTGAAGACAAACAAAAATGACGGCCCTGAAATGCAGCTGTCATCCCTTGCGGGGTAATGGTGTGGGCGAAATCACTCCGCTCCAAGGTGCTTCAAAAGAAATTTCCTTCCTTTTATAATTAGAATCAACTGCACGCATAGCGTTGACCGTCGTATCTGGAATTGCTAAGCCATCTAAGGCCTGTCAAATATCCCTTGGTGACATTTCCGTAGTATCACAAGGCTTCAAAGTCGTACCATCTATCCAGGTGAGAAATGGCAGGGCTCTTCAAGTGGACATGGAATGAATCTCTTGTCAAGAGAGATTTAAATGGGAATTGCCTCCTTGATTGATGAGCGCCTTCTTGAACTTTGAAGCGAATGATGTCTACATCTTTCATCGGGGTCACGACTGTCAACGTCCTTTGCATGCATACTGTAAGTGAGTATACTAACTCCAGACTCATCATGTCCATCGTTCCTTACCACCAGGAATGGAAGATGATTGAATCAGCGAAACAACTTGAGCACCTGCGCCACAGCAATTCTATTTCCATACTGATTTGATCACAATTCCATTGGTGCGGATCTAGGCGACTGCCATCAGTCGGCCGCCATGCCGAATAGACGTTCAAACTCCGATGGACTATCTGTCAGC
>NHYE01005034.1:0-12053 GCA_002938385.1 Gymnopilus dilepis | reverse complement strand
CACTCGGTTTTGGAGGCAGTGCGAAGGACGCAGAAAGACGACGAAGCCCTTCCTGTGTGAACAAAATGATACGCGAAAACGGAGGAAACAAACGGGTGTACTTCCATTTTACCAACGGGTGTTGCTGATATGTACTGATACGGCTGCCGGCCCTATCCGAGTTTGACGATCGTGTTGTCGAATTTCTCGAGGTCAGAAAGAAATTCTGAGGAATGAGGCGAAAATAATTGTGCAAGATTTCCTGCAGAAGATAACTCGGTCAGAGCGTACTGTATAGAAAAAGACAACTAGAATCTCATACCCATCCATCCTTGGCTCCTTGGTCCAGGTACAGAGGCGAATTGATGTCGAACGTACAGTCGGCGAACAACTTTGAATAGAGATAAAATGCATGTACAGGTGAGCACGAGGCTCGTGAGTGATGAAGACATACTCTTTTTCCAGCTGCGGTCTGCATGGCGGGTGTAATTATATGAGTGCTCCCAGTCATGAACTAACGTTTGGACGAAAGAGAAAATGAACAGCGCTGATGATGATCATGCCAGCTCAGATTTCCCGCTCGTCCTCCCGATTTAGCCCGTGGGTAAATCCGGAACATGACAACGCAGAGGCCGAGCCAAGGGAGAACTATGTTCATTTCAAGTGCATTCGACGAGAATTCTAAACTTGCTCCTTGTCCTCTCACACCATGACTTCTATCCTTTTATACATGTGCTCGTTTCTGGCTGTGCGTTCCATCAGGATCAATGGGTAATCCAAGTAAAAGGGCCGATTGGGGAGGGATTGGATTTAGAGGCTTCTGCTGTGTCGTTACTGAAGAGAGGGATCTATGGCCACCGATTCCAGCCGCCAATCCCATTCATCTGATACCGTTGATGAAAAGCAGGACGTTTCAACGACTACTGATCACAGCAAATCCAACAACAATGCTCCTGAAGACGGTCAACGTAGTCGGCGAGGGTGGAGGTTTTGGTTAATTTTCCTGGCGTTATGCATGTGCAACGTGGTTGCCGCTTTGGACATGGTGAGTAGGTTCATCTTCCTACTTGGGCACGTCTCATAGGGCTTGGAACAGGGCTCCATGGGGACGGCTCTTCCGGTCATCATCCATGACCTCGGCGGCAGTCAGTCTTTTGTCTGGGTGTCGTCGGCTTATACACTTGCGACAGTGGCAGTCATTCCTCTGAGTGGGCGATTGGCAGAGATTTTTGGGAGGAGACATGCTCTCCTTGGCTCCCTCGTCGTATTTTCTGCTGGCTCGTTAATCTGTGCTCTTTCGCCGGATATGGTGGTCTTGATAGTCGGAAGAGGTAAGTTGACATATGTTTTTGCATGTTCGTAACTCACCACTTTGCTCTAGCCGTTCAAGGGGTAGGATCTGGCCTCATTCAAACCTTGGCCACCATAGTGTTGGGCGATATTGTGACCCTCAAGGAGAGAGGATTCTACAGTTCAATAACTGGGATGTGAGTTTTATCTGACTGCTCTTTTATGGCGGAGAATGACAGACCATGCAGTGCCTTTACCGTTGCGACTGGCGCCGGTCCTTTCATTGGAGGAGCGATAGTGGAGAAAACGACATGGAGATGGTGAGTTTTGCTTAACGATTCTCGACCATGTTTTTAATTCCGAGATAATAGGTTATTTTGTACGAATCATCGTCTAGCTACTTCCACATCACGCTGACGGTCCCCAGACATAACGCTGCCACCATGTGGCCTGGCTTTTGCCTTTGTCTTCCTCTTCCTACAAGTGAAGACGCCTCCTCGCAAACCGTTAAAAACTTACCTCATAGAAATGGACCTCATGTAAGCCTTTTCACCTTACGGATGGAGTAGGGATTCTGACCGCTTTCCAATACAGTGGAAACAGCTTGATAATAGCTTCAACGACTGCTTCTATATTTGCTCTTACTTGGGGAGGTGTCCGGTATGCTTGGACATCGGTTCACGTCCTTGCTCCATTGATCATCGGCATCGCGGGCCTGATGGTCAGCCTTGTGTATGAATTTTTCTTCGCCTCACACCCTTCGGTAACCACCTCTCTAAAGCATGATATTTTGAAATGATCATCCTTCTGATGACCGCGATTAGATTCCGTTCAAGATTTTATCCAATCCCACAAGCCTCAGTGGGTGAGTACCTGTCACTTGGCGCTTCAACAATCTGCTGACTGGGCACGCACTGAAGTTACTTCGGTTCCTTTATTCACGGGCTGGTGATCACCTGCGTAACATGTAAGCCAATTGATCTGTCGAAAGCGTTGGTCCAACATTAATCCTTCATAGTTTATCTGCAAGTCCTCAAGTCTGTCCATTCCGGTGCATCTATTGACGTTTCGTCGTAGACCAATCTACTTTCAAGCAGCAAAAGCCGCCTCACCCCTCCTCTCTGGTCTTTACGTCTTTCCCATGATAATCATGATCTCGCCCTCTGCAATCATCCAGGGTCTTTTGGTGTCGAAGATCGGGCACTATCGATTAATCGCAAGTCTTGACTCCGTGGTCCAAGCAACCCAATGCTCATTATTCTCAGAATCTCTTAGGATGGGCTCTGATGCTGCTGGGAGTAGGCTTGCTGTCGCATCTGAATGAGAATACGCCAGTCGGTATTTCCGTCCCATTCCAGATGATAGCATCCGCCGGATTTGGACTATTGTTCGCGACGACGTTCTCAGTCCTCGCTCCTCTCGAAGTAATGCTGAACGCCCCTGCCCTCGCATTTCTCACATTTATGCGGACGTTTCCCAAGGTATTTTGTTTTGCAGCTAGGAATATCGTCCTGTTCCTCACCAGTTCTCTCCGTCCAATAGTCATGGGGCGTCACAATCGGCGCAACAATCATACAGAACGTTCTCAAACGCCATCTTCCTGAGGAGTTCATCTCAAACTTCACATCTGCCAGCGACCTGACCTACGTTGCGATTCCTACGATTCCTAAACTCGGTGAACCCTTGAAGGCGGAAGTTCGGGCTGCGTATTCATTCAGCTTAAGGATACTCTGGCTCACGCAGTTGGGGTTATGTGCGGTCGGATTTTTGAGTGTCTTTGGTCAGAAGGAGATCCCACTGCACAATAAAAAGGATAGCAAGTGGGGTATTAAAGAAAAAGACGGCGATACTGAACAGGCAGAGGATACGAATGTTGATAGGAAATCCAATAGTTAAGGGATGTAAAACGTCTATAATTTGTAAATAGAAAATATTCGGCCAGCCGAAGCTCGAATCGATTACGTAAAACCTGCATCCACCACGACGCCAGCGTGTCAACGTTTCATGTTCGAACTCGTTCTGCGGGCTCTCGCAAAGCTCTCTGACTCAGACTAAGATGGATAAAAATTTACTTTGCGTATGTACAGTATCTTATCTCTTTCCATCTGTCTCATCTGACGAAGTTATCATGCCAGTTTGCTTGCTCTGTCTAGGTCAGTTGTGACTCGGAAGGCATCCAGCCCTCGTGGCTTAGAGGCGTGTCACGGACCAGAAGATTCCATCAAGATCCATGTCCGGAGGAGCTTCTGGTACGTGCTTCAAGACAATCTCTACTTTGACTGTACCCTTCTTAAAGACCTGCCCATCCCAGATATTCCTCCACGAGTCGGGCGATTGGCAAAACATGTGAGCCCACAGCCTTGTTTCCATCTTTTTCACCGCTGACCCAACTTGCCAGCCAAATATCATCGAACCTGGCTCTGGAGAGAGTAACGCGCCAAGTCGATGAGCGAGTTGTATCTGCTGGTCTTCGTCGAATAAGTGGAAGAGGGCGAGGGCCGCAATCGCTTTGAGGCGTCCGTGCAAGGGGCTCAGTGATTGAAGCGTGGAGATGTCCAAGGGCTTTAAATCTGTCCCTGTGTATACAGGTTCTTGCTGAGCGAGGAAACTCGTGTCAAAGACGTCTCCTTGGATGAAGGTTACTGGGAATGTCTCCGGAGTCGATCTAAACAGTTCGTGGCCTAAATCCCAAAATTCTTAGGAAGATATCAATGTTGGTCAACAGAAGCGCAGGAGCGTATCTACCTCGACTGATATCAGACGCTATGATGTTTCTAGCCGGAAAGCCATCCAAGACGATTTTGCGTGTGTCGTGCCCGACTGGTCCACAGGTCAGCCCTTTGTAATTATTCATAAAGCCTTCATTGTACTCACATCCGCACCCTATATCCAGCAGCAACGAATCAGGACGTTCGCGCACCATATGCAGTAGATGATCATATCCTGGAAGCTCCGTGACCTTCAGTCTGAGAGTGTTGTAAGACATTTTTGTCTTGTGTGGTTCGAACGCTCCCTTACTTCATGAAGATGAAACGCCTTATAGTAGGATACGGAAATATCTGAGGAAGAAATTTAGATCTGAATGCCACAACACTACATGGTACCCTGCCTCGTATGCCTTCCGCTGAACAGATATGATATGACTTTTCAGATCTTCATCGCTGTCGATTCGAGTCAACAATTTGAAGAAGGTGACCTCCTCAGCTGTTGGCCGATAGAGGCTTTCGTCTAGAGGATAAGCAAAGGACTTTTTTGTATTTTCTTGGGCGTTGTAGGAGGTCATTTCCGGAGTGGTACCAGGTGAGTCTTGCGTCCGATGATTTATAATGATCTCGTGCAAATGACACTGTATTTCTAGCAAGCAATAAATTTAGACCTCAGTAGATTTGAACCTTATCGCGAATGCCTTTGATTTCAAGCAGGGTATGCCAACGATAAGGCACCAGCGTCCTTTCTCAATGGCCCACTCTTCCGTTGATTGTCTGCGTTCTAAGATGGAATCAAGGGAAATGGAAGCTACAAGTTGCCATCGAGCTCACCCGATGTGAATATCAGCCTGGTTCGTGGTCTAACCGCGTGGTCCAGTCCGTGCGGGCGTCGATTGATATCTGAATATACAGTAGCCCCAGGCAAGTCCTCCAACCTGGATCCGCCGACGAGCGAGAAAAGTGATCCAAATTGAGGAGCAAGATGGCTTATCATCGGGTGAATACAGTTTCTGACAGCCCATGACGCTTTGACAATTCCAACGTCACATCGGACTTAATCACTTAGCCACAACGTGCCTTCGCTGCTTTTCAACCCACGACTGATCGCTTTGATACATACCCGCGATCCAACTCATCTGCAGGGACAAAGATAGGTACACTCCTGCGAACCTAAATCTACTACCGTTTCTTTGCAAAGGATCCGTCGTCCTGAGGCAGCCTGCGAGTACATGTGAGAACATCATGTATACGAATCTAGGTTCAAGGCGCAAAGGTTTCAATTCATACGGAATTTGCATAGTATTGCGGCGGCCGACCTGTACCGCATACGCTACAAACTGTAAATAAACCAGGCGCTTTTATCTCCGAGGCCAGTTGGTTCGTCTGCAATGACAGCCGCTTGCCTTCTGATGGCTTTTCTGCGGTTTTGGATGCTACAATAGAGCAGGTTGCATACGGCACATATCAGCTCGCCAACTGAGAAGATGATGAAGACGATTGTAGCCTTGGTGTACTTGGGCGGTGGTGATAGGAACCCAAGAAGCCAAGTTGACAAAATGCCGCCGGCACTGCTCATCACATTTAGCATAGCCAATGCAACTGCGCGACGAGTGTAAGGTGCAGAATTATTAGCCGTCCATGCTCCTAAAGCAGGCGCTGCGCAATACGTCCCTGGGAGGGCTAGGAAGAGAGAGCCATATCTGACGGGGCCCGAGTCACTAGCTAGAATTAGCTTGTCAAAATGGTAGAATTTGGATGAAAAATTGAGACGCGTACCGAGGAACACCGAGAACCCTGCAACGCACATTGCGCTGAAGAATATGCAAGTGACTCCTCGACGTTGATATCTGTCTGACAGGTATCCAGAAATGAAGGATACTACGCCAATCTGCTCAATGATGAAAATACCCAGATGAGGCAGAAAGTACTCACAGAAAAATGCCGCTGCAAATGGAGGAACACTCATCAACTGAGCTCGATTCGGACTGTAATTTCCAAGGCTTGCAACTATTGAAGGTTCAAAGCTGAAATAACGCTTATTCCACAGAAGAAGGTCCAATAACAAGATACGTACTATGCCAAGCCGGACTCCGTGGAACCTCCAAAGAAACACGCGAGCGACATGAAGAACACCGGAGGACTTCTGAACGCTTCCATAGCGTCGCGAATGGTTATTGAATCATCTCGTGAGTCGTTGGAAATTATGCCGTCTTCAGTCAATTTGTTAACCAAAGCCTCCTTTTCATCAGTAGTCAAGAATTTGGCATCCGCAATTGAACCTGGTAGAATGAAATACGACAGAAGTCCGAATAGCACTGTAAAAATTCCTTCCTATGGAGACAGTGAGGAAGAGGTAGATCTTATACTAGTTTGGCTTACAAGGATGAAGATCCATGCCCACCCAGGGAAATTATGGGTACGTATTTCTGAGATAGCCGCAGCCAGTAGGCCGGAAAAGGCCCCGGCGAAGGACGCAATGGCAAAAAAGAGTGAGATCCTTGAAGTAAGTAATCAGCGAAGAGCCAATGTGAATCTATGAAGCTATACCGAAGTTGTAATTTATATTTTGAATAGAAGGAAGCCAGGTATAAGGTCAAGCAGGGAAGAATTCCTCCTATGTTCACGGAGTCAGCCCCAACTATTAGTTGGGATAGATGACGAATAGCTTACCCTCGAAGACTCCCAGAAAAAAGCGACAGGCCAAGAGGCCCGAATACGAGCGGACGAATCCTGGGCTTCATGAACAGGGACGAAACGACGGCAGTCAATAAGATCTCACCCTGCATCATAGATGTAAAGCCCCAGAGCACTGTCATCGAAGGAAGCATGATATTCGCTCCGATACGCTAATGATGTGTCAGTCTCAGTCACTATGGCAGGTTCATTTATCAACTTACTCTCAAAAGCAAGTTCGAAGGGATCATGACGAGAATGTATGGACTAGCGATATCATCAGTCATGGCCATGAGGTCACCAAGTCACTCACATGTATGTCAGCGTTAACGCTGTACTATACTAGCAAGAAGATGGCACTTCCTATCAGCGGACGGCTTACTTGGTATGCCTTGCTCGTGTAGTCTCACCTCTCTATTGCTGATCCGCAAGTCTTTCTGGAGTCCAGCTACACGGGCGTTCCCAATATTATTACGGTCCTGGTATGTGTGTCAAGACGAGCACGGTTTCTGAACAAGAGCGTCTGTAACGCACCAGAAACGCTAAAAACAGCATCATCACAAGGATTGGCAGGACATAGAAGTCGAGCTTCCACCAAACGTTATCCAACTTTGGATCCACCTTAATCAAAGCATCGTCCCCAGCGTTGGTCGTTGGGTGGGGAAAGAGATCCTCTTCTGTCGTAATGGACATGGCGATGGAATTGAATATCAAATCACAATGACTCCCATGGGCCCTTTGGTCTTAAATGAATGGTTGCTTCCTTGCCCAATGGTGTTAAAGGGAGTAAGCTTTCAAATTTCAGGGCTTCATGGGCTGAGACACTTCTTGCTATCTCTCAGCTTCGCTTGACAGTCTTGAACTAGCAATTGACAGCTAATTCGATCAACGGATGCACCTCAAACCAGCTCAGTTATCGTACCTTGAACCCACATCTGAGGACACGTAACAGATTTATCTATGCTCTGGCACGGCGGATTCGGGACGCGTCGGCCAAGAATCAAGAAGCCCGATCATTCCATACTGCTCCAACCAAGTCGAAGATATTCGCATGAGAAAAGGGCTGCTTTGTCTTCTCGAGCGTCGCCTGTCAGCTGAAGATTGCAGTATTTTGGTCAAGAAACCACTTGACTTGCGTGGGCTGATCTGGGCTTGTGCCGGCCGATATTGCGGAAAGATCCGGCTTCCTTCAAGTTCTGGCGTGATGGCATCATGCAGACGCATTTGGACCTTCCATTTCATCAGACGCGCTCGCTGGACAATGGGTGTACACGATTGCAATGCTCGTTGTCCTGGTCCGTGACATAGCCTGCACCTCAGCCGGTTGGGACGTTTGTGGAGAGGGGCTAATATAGAATATACCAAGATTCTTCCCATGGACCTACTAGAGGCTGGGTTTCCGTCAGTCATATTTTTCTCAAGCTCACTCGGCTCTGATTACAGGAAAATAATGCACTATTAAAATACCAAGCTTCATATAAGAGGCCTGGAAGGAAAGATTTGTGTTGAACTACTTATTTTCTCCAACTTGACGATGGTCCAACTCCTCAGCGCCATAGTTGAAATTGTCTGTCATACTTGGAATGCATTATGGTCCTTGGTATATGCGAAATTCTTTTTGCCCGAAGAGCCGAACTAATGAGGCCCGCTTACAGTATCTTTGCGATGTTAGAGTGGTACGCACCTCCTTTTGGAGGCAACGAGTCTATGAGCCTTTCAATATCTTGCTTCGATCTTCCAACTATTCGGAAAGTCTACAAATGCGTTACCTTACGTTCATCGCCACATACGTCATGCCGGCTCTGGGACCAACTCCTTCCGAATTCACGACAGACAAGCTGAGCCCATCTTCGTATATGGGCGACGATCATACGCCCATAGAATTGAGCTGGGTTCTCCACCCGAGCGGGAAGCACACTGTCCGTTTTACTATGGAACCTCTTTCAAAATTTAATGGTTCGCCAACGGAAAGCAATACTTGGATGGAATTTCTACAAGGACTTGGTAGGCAGGGTCGCATCAGTGACTTCAATCTCGAATGGGCGAAGATTTGTCTAAAGACGCTTGTGTATGATGGACACCTCTTGAAGAACGATTCTCAACACCACTCACAATTCTCTATCGGTATGCTTTACCTGTTTTACTTGAATATAGATTAATTTCATGCCCAAGGCGCCGACCTGACGCATTCTGGCCTTGTCGGTAAAGCATATTTTCTGCCACATATCCTTTCACAAGCGACTGGGGAACCACCAATGGAACTCATTACCAGATGCGTAACAGAAATGGATTTGGGATCGCAATGGCATTACGTAACCGCCTACCTTCAGAGCAAGACCGACATGGAGAGTGTTCCTGAAATCGTGGCTGTCGACTGTGTCAAGAAGTCCGAGAACCGGGCTAAGGTGTACATTCGCACGGCCGCGAATTCGCTCAACCAACTTATAGAGTTGTTTACGCTCGGCGGGCTACTATGCGATCCGACAGTGCTAGAGACGGTGACATATATAAGAAAGGCCTGGGGGCTTCTCTTTGGTGACATCGATGAGGACTACACACTTGAAAGCAGGAACCCGGGGCATTACGCTTCGCGATTTGTCCTCTATTTTGAGCTCAGCCTCATGAAGCAATATCCAGCCCCAAAGCTCTATATTCCCGTTAGACACTACTGCGAGAACGACTCCGTTGTAGCAAAGGCTATTTCACAACTCTGTGACGAAGGCATATTTTCGGCTCGGGGTCTAGATTACCCAACTAAAATTCAGTCCGTCTTGTGAGTCGCGTATACGAGTAGCTTTTCCCCAAAACAGCACTAATGGATCTATTTCAGCCCGCATAAGAATTTAAACGAGTGCATCGGATTACACACTTATATCGGCATCGCGAGTCGAAATAGCGGACCTCAGCTTAGCATATATCTTAGCCCACTTGCGTTCACGACATAGAGTAGTAGTTGATAGATGCTGACTAGAATCTGTCAATTTTTAGACTGATTGAAAACAGGATGTACGAGGAACAGATTGCCGTTCGCTAGGGAAGATCGTCCATAAGGAGCTATGCCGCTAACTCAGTTGCTCCATTTTGATGAGCCGAAAGATCAGACGAACCGTGCGCTCGAATCACGGTCACAATTGATACTTATGAACTTCACACCTAGGTCGCTTGAATCTAGGGGATGCGTTCTCGTCTCGTCGCTGACAAGAACGCATATATGGTTGGAGGCACGAGTTTTTGAAGCACCTCCTTGTGTCAGGATCCAGACGCCTGTTCAGTCCTGATCTGCAATATTGGCTTCGCGTCTCAACCTGCCACACTGACATTCAATGGATTCCAGTATAGCGGACAAAAATGGCCACATCATTTCTACGCTCCTTACTTCTATCGCAGGCAGGCAGGAATTCGTAGTCTTTCGACCCAGGCAAGGCAAGGGCTGGGGCGAGATACTTTCGTCTACCTTTCATCACGATTTACTCCAAGCCAAGGGTTATTTCAAGTCAGAGCTTGGGAGGAGGAAGATAGAACCTGGCTCTGTCGTTGCGTCTTGGTGCGGACCCAAATTCATAAATTTTCGACCTCTGATTTGTTGCTTTCTAGGCTTACAGGACGCAAGTACCTCGACACTATCAATATTTTGGGTCTGATGTTCGCTGGATATATTCCCCAGCTTTTCAGCACCATCTTCGACAATACAAGCGTTGTATGGGACCTGATGTTGAAGAGCGGAGCCTCTTGCCTGATCTACGACGAGGAGTTTGCCGACAGGGCCGCGTTATGCACCCTACCTACCCTCCGTGCATACGTCCAGGATTCGGGGCCTACTGACGAGGAACCTCGTCACGGGTCAATTCCACATCCGTCCGCATTGGAAACAGACACTGCGTTCATCATACATTCATCTGGTACAACCTCCGGAATGCCCAAATTGATTCCCGTCTCTCATGGCTGGCTGAACAACTTCGTGACGATCAAATATCCAGGAACACTCAAGCAAGGTAATTACGACGACCGGAACATTACAAACACACTTGGAAGCCTGGCACATGTTGGATCCATCACTGGTGGGTATTCATGCCTCTCTACGTGGATATGAACTCATTGGTCGTGGAGCTTTTATGGGAGCTGTTTACAGCGGATTTTGCACTGTTCAGTCTTCATCTATGGCCGCACCAACCGCCGAATTAATCGATATGATATCGATTGGCGGTGTCAACAGATTGGTTCTTTATGCATCTTACCTATCCACCCACATCAAAGTAGCTAAACACCATAACCACGTTGCCCAAGCATTGGCATCTTGCCGCCAAATTCTTCATACTGGGGTCGCCCTTCCAAAAGACGACGAGGAGTGGGCCATTCAAAACAACCTTAAAATTACCGTATGCATTTCTTCTTGCTCTGCCCTATACTCCTAGTCTAATGAAAGATTTTTACCTAGACAATGTATGGAACGTCGGAAACAGGTGAATACTTGGATTAAATTTGGACTATCTCCTACTGACCATCTAATTTCAAAGCACCCTTGATGACGAGCATTGTCGGGAAGAATCCATCTGATAGATTGCTCCGGTTCATACCAGGAGTGACGTGCGCGGCTCTTATTCCATGTAGTGTGTCGTCTAATGCACTCGACGCACCCATTGGAAGAGAGGTGCTATTTGAAATGGTCTGCTATCCTGGAAAGCAGGATAGTCCGCATGATACTCTATTCACTGCGGATGATGTTCTATTCCACACAGAAGATTTATTCGAGGAGGTGACAGCTGGACTCTACAAATTTAGAGGTCGAAAAGGCGACTGGGTCAAAACACTCAATGGGTTCTGCGACGCCAAGTAAGCTTTTGCATGTCATAAGTGACCTAATTTCTCATTGTACCTCTCAAAAAGAGCGATGGAAGACAAGATTCGAGAGACGTGTTCGGACATCATCCACGATGTGGCTGTTGTGGGAGACAATTGGCCTCAGCCTTGCGTATTTATTGAAGCTTTACCATCTGAACGTGAAGCTTCGCAGCTCGTTCCTCTGGTCATTGAGCGCAACAAGACGTTCAGCGAGCGTCTATTCTTTTTTGAAAGAATTCAAGATCCACAGAGAATCATCGTGGTTCCATACGGATCTTTGCCTAGAACAAAGGTAGTCTCCACGAATTTCATTCTATTGATAAGAGCTCACGTCTGCATTATCAGGAAAAGGGAAATGTGCGGTAAGGCATATTTAATCTCTTAAAGACGTAATTTCCTCTTACAGAGCTATTCAAGACGTCAGGCTATATCAGAGACGTTCAAAAAAGAATTGCTTGCAGCTTTTTCATAGATGACAATCCTGCATAGTTGACTCCTCGTATCAGTAGTATCTTTTTACCCTAGTTTCGAACAGACCTGGTAGATATGGAAGGCAAAGACGTT